>CAXIWW010000702.1:417500-432500 GCA_964036315.1 Acanthosepion esculentum
CGGTCGAGAATGTCAAAGTTTGTCGAAGTCGGAGCCGGCAGTAGGCGTTACGGGCGCGCTGCCTGCCGCACGCCGACTTCGTGTTAAAGTTTTCAAGAAAGTCGGACCAGCGTTGGGCGGGCTCGGCTGCGGTAAGCGTCGGTCGAGAATTTCAAAGTTTGTCGAAGTCGGAGCCGGCAGTAGGCGTTACGGGCGCGCTGCCTGCCGCACGCCGACTTCGTGTTAAAGTTTTCAAGAAAGTCGGACCAGCGTTGGGCGGGCGCGACGCGCTCGGCTGCGGTAAGCGTCGGTCGAGAATGTCAAAGTTTGTCGAAGTCGGAGCCGGCAGTAGGCGTTACGGGCGCGCTGCCTGCCGCACGCCGACTTCGTGTTAAAGTTTTCAAGAAAGTCGGACCAGCGTTGGGCGGGCGCGACGCGCTCGGCTGCGGTAAGCGTCGGTCGAGAATTTCAAAGTTTGTCGAAGTCGGAGCCGGCAGTAGGCGTTACGGGCGCGCTGCCTGCCGCACGCCGACTTCGTGTTAAAGTTTTCAAGAAAGTCGGACATTCAAGTCGGAGGTGCGAGCTTAACCGCACAATTCTCCCTGGACGCCGACTTTTCTCTATGGGAACCGTTGTTCGGACGCCACAGGGCTCGCTCCTTCGTTTTCTGGTAGGAAGTTCGTGCTTGTTCGGTTGGCGTAGCAGAGACGCAATTTTACGCGTATCGCTGGACCGCTCGTCTTCGTGCGTGTTTTTCTTGCTTTCACTCGTCTTTCAACTTGTATCTTCTTTACCATCGCGTGCGCACGCAAGTTGAATGCTCTCTTCGCCGTTTACGTCGTCGCCGTCGCCGTCGCCGTCATCGTCGCCGTCGACTTCGCATGAGCCAGCATTCATTCGGAGGTGCGAGCTTATCCGCGCAATTCTCCCTGGACGCCGCCTTTTCTCTATGGGAACCGTTGTTCGGACGCCACTCGGCTCGCTCCTTCGTTTTCCGGTCGGAAGTTCGTGCTTGTTCGGTTGGCGTATCAGAGAGGCAATTTTACGCGTATTGCTGGACCGCTCGTCTTCGTGCGTGTTTTAGTTGCTTTTTCTCGTTTTCACTGGTCGTTTAACTTGTATCGTCTTTACCATCGCGTGCGCCCGTAAGTTGAATGCTCTCTTCGCCGTTTACGTCGTCGCCGTCGCCGTCGCCGTCATCGTCGCCGTCGACTTCGCATGAGCCAGCATTCATTCGGAGGTGCGAGCTTATCCGCGCAATTCTCCCTGGACGCCGCCTTTTCTCTATGGGAACCGTTGTTCGGACGCCACTCGGCTCGCTCCTTCGTTTTCCGGTCGGAAGTTCGTGCTTGTTCGGTTGGCGTATCAGAGAGGCAATTTTACGCGTATTGCTGGACTGCTCGTCTTCGTGCGTGTTTTAGTTGCTTTTTCTCGTTTTCACTGGTCGTTTAACTTGTATCGTCTTTACCATCGCGTGCGCCCGTAAGTTGAATGCTCTCTTCGCCGTTTACGTCGTCGCCGTCGCCGTCGCCGTCATCGTCGCCGTCGACTTCGCATGAGCCAGCATTCATTCGGAGGTGCGAGCTTATCCGCGCAATTCTCCCTGGACGCCGCCTTTTCTCTATGGGAACCGTTGTTCGGACGCCACTCGGCTCGCTCCTTCGTTTTCCGGTCGGAAGTTCGTTTTGTTCGGTTGGCGTAGCAGAGTGGCAATTTTACGCGTATCGCTGGACCGCTCGTCTTCGTGCGTGTTTTAGTTGCTTTTTCTCGCTTTCACTGATCGTTCCCCGTTCCTCTTGAACGTAAATGCCGTCTTCGCCGTTTGCGCCGTCGCCGTCATGGTCGCCGTCGTCTTCGCCTGGGCCGGCAGTCCTTCGGAGCAGAAAGCTTGTCCGCACAACGCTCCCTGGACGCCGCCTCCTCCTCTATACGGGAACCGTTGTTCGGACAGTCTGCTCCCGGACCAACCACTTGGCTCGCTCCTTCGCCTCATCTGCCTGTTTTAGATCTAACCCTTTATCGCTCGCCGTATGTCGTTGAGGGCCATCGTTTTTTGGCAGGCAGATGTGAGGGTAGTGCTGCCAACTCGCTCGTCGACGCCGTCGTCTGTTTGCTCTTCGCGTACCGCATTCCCTACCGAAGGATCTATCGACGCCGCTCTTCGCGTACCGCATTCCCTACCGAAGAAGCTATCGACTCTGCATCAACTACTTCCCTAGTCCGGTTGATGGCACCAAGGTCGGATATTGTTTCCGTGAACGCGTTAGCATGGTCATCAGCGTTAGCGGCCGCCGTCTTTGACGACACCTTCTTTGATGCTGCTCTAACATCGCCGCCGCCGCCGCGCACTCCTGACGTACCGTTGGCGCGTTTGTCTTATCGGTCGGCCGCCGCCTCAGTTTGTTTCGCTTATCGCCGGCTAAGTCGAACCACTAGCCACCGTCGCCGTTGACATTGCCTTTCGCCGCCGCCGCCGCCGCCGCCTTTCGTCAGCCAGTTGCCGATGTTGAAGCTTTTCCCTGTCGGTGTCGTCCGTTGCTTTCGTTCGGTCCCGTGCTCGTCGTCAAATTGTCGTTTGCCGTCCGAAAATCCCGTCGTGCATGTTTCACAGTCCGGAGGTCATCTCGGTCGAGGGAGACATATCGTCCCTTCCAAGCGCTCGCTTCAGTGATCGATACTTGTGTCGAAAGTCCTTGCGACTCGATGCTCGAATCGGACTCGTTCGTCTTGTAAATGCGATCAGGAATGAGGAGAGTTCGAACGCGCTACCGCGTTTGCGCGTCATTTCCATCGTTTGCCAGCTTGTCGTATCGTCGGTCTCCAATTGCCGAGTGCTGCTGCTGTTCTACCGACGCGTCTTGGCCGCCTTACGCGTCTGGGAAGAACAATTTGACGGACCGCGTACGCGTCGCGAACCTCTAACCGCGATGCCGCCGCCGCCTACGCCGCCTCCGCTGCCGCCGCCCCGCAGCTCCGTCAGTCGCCGCCGTCTTAGCGCAGTCGAACGTTCTGTGGGCCGAAATAGCCGTCCGCCTTCCTACCTTTAACCGGCTGCCGTCTTCCAGCAGTTACCCGCGTGTGCCGACACCATCCTCCTGCGTCGGCGACAGGAGCAGCCACCACATGCTACCGTTCGTCGTCGTCGTGAGTCGCGCGTCTACTGCTCGTCGGTTAAATGGCGGTCGCTTCCCGGAACTTTCGATAGCTAGCACGCTCGCGTAGACTGGTGCTGGTGTACGATAGTCGCGCGACGCCTAGTCGACTCGTCTCTCCTTCGGTCACCCTACTTCGCGTCTCTCGCGCCAGCGCCGCGTGTTGACGACGCGAAAGCGTGGAAGTGCCGTAAACAACGTGTTCGTCGTTTAGCGATTAAGCCGGGAGCCTCGCCGCCGCCGTCGCATGGAACGATGTCGCGAATGACCGGGCACCGAAGCCGCCGCTGCTTCTTCGTTCGTTTTGCGCTCATCGATCCTGCCGAAAATGCGTCGTCGTCGGCTTGCGCCTCCCGCCCGGCCGCGTTCGTCGTCGCCGCCGCCGTGACACGAACGCGCGCACGAAATCCCCCCAGAACAAAAAACGATACCTGGTTGATCCTGCCAGTAGTCATATGCTTGTCTCAAAGCTTAAGCCATGCAAGTGTAAGTTCACGCCACGCATTAGAACGGGCGAAACCGCGAATGGCTCAGGAACCGGACCTAATCCTCGGGACCGTAATCCTCCTCGGAGGCGATGGATAACTGTGGCAATTCTAGAGCTAATACATGTGACACATGCCGCGATCGGTCGGCGCGTTGCCGTCGCCTGCGCGCCGTCACGCGCGTGGGCACCCGCGTCGTCCGTTACGGGTCGCGGCGCTACATATTAGACTGAGACCGATGCGCGTCATTCCGTCCTCTCGTCGCGGTCGCCGTCGTGCGGTCGTCTTCCGCCCTCCAGGTGTTGGCGGTCTGCGGCGGCGTTCTTGTGGCGGGGCTAAAGGGCGGCGCGCTCCGCTTTGGTGACTCTGGATAACTCACTGGTCGATCGCACTGGCTTTCACGCCTGGCGACGGGTCTCTCGAGGGTCCGCCCTATCAACTGTCGACGGTCGGTTAAGTGCCTACCGTGGTTACAACGGGTAACGGGGAATCGGGGTTCGATTCCGGAGAGGGAGCATGCGAAACGGCTACCACATCCAAGGAAGGCAGCAGGCGCGCAAATTACCCACTCCCGGCACGGGGAGGTAGTGACGAAAAATAACGACGCGGGACTCTGTCGAGGCCCCGCGATCGGAATGAGTACACTTCAAATCCGTTAACGAGGACCAACCGGAGGGCAAGTCTGGTGCCAGCAGCCGCGGTAATTCCAGCTCCGGTAGCGTATATTAAAGTTGTTGCGGTTAAAAAGCTCGTAGTCCGAACTCGGGTTCGTGGTCGCGTTCGCGGCCCCGGGGCGGCGGCGCCATCGTCCGTCGTTGACTTTGGTCGTCCGTGCGCATTCCCGGCCCTTTCCGCCGGTGTCAACCGCTTGTACATCCGCCACGCGGTCCTGCCGGCGAAGTTACGCGGGGGAGTAGTGGGTGTTTTTTCCGACGGGTTTGCCGCGGAGGTGCGGGGGGTCCCGCGAGCGTCGCCGTCGTCGGCGGCGCCGGGTTTCCGTTCCGTCTGGCGCGCGCGGTCAAAAGGCGGTGCGATTCGCGCGGCGTCTCTTCCCTGTCGGCGGCGGCCAGCGGCGTTTGCTCGTCGTCTGCGTCGCCGTCGTCGCCTAAAAGGGCGGTTGCGTCGCGTCGTTCCGTCTCGCGTTCAACGTCACGGCGGAGCGTTCTTCCCTGCCGCTACGCGCGGTGGCCTCCTCTTCCCTCACCGTCCTCCAATCTGCCCTCGGTTGCCTCTGCTATACCTACCTCCGCGTCTATCTTCGCGCCTGTTCTGCGCGCGTGTGCGGTCGGCGGTTTCTCCTCCAAGGGTGCTCTTGACCGAGTGTCCGCGGCGGCCGGTACGTTCACTTTGAAAAAATTAGAGTGCTCAGAGCGGGCTGTTCAAGCTTGCATACGATAAGCATGGAATGATGGAAGAGGGCCTCGTCTACGTCTGTCGGTCTCCGTCTACGGCGAGGCAATGATCGAAGGGAGCGGTCGGGGCCACTCGTATTGCGACGTTAGAGGTGAAATTCTTGGATCGTCGCAAGACGAACTGCAGCGATGGCGTGTGGCAAGCACGTTTTCCTCGATCAAGAGCGAAAGTCGGAGGTTCGAAGACGATCAGATACCGTCGTAGTTCCGACCGTAAACGATGCCGACCGGCGATCCGCCGGCGTTCGCTTCCATGACCCGGCGGGTAGCCTGCGGGAAACCAGAGTTCGGTTCCGGGGGGAGTATGGTTGCAAAGCTGAAACTTAAAGGAATTGACGGAAGGGCACCACCAGGAGTGGAGCCTGCGGCTTAATTTGACTCAACACGGGAAAACTCACCCGGTCCGGACACCGGTAGGATTGACAGATCGATAGCTCTTTCTCGATTCGGTGGGTGGTGGTGCATGGCCGTTCTTAGTTGGTGGAGCGATCCGTCTGGTTGATTCCGATAACGAACGAGACTCCGGCCTGCTAACTAGTGCGCCGATGTGTGTGTTTATTCAACGGCGGGCTCGGCGTTCATCGCAGCGCCCGGGTCCGGGTCGGTTTTCTCACGCACTTCTTAGAGGGACGGGTGGCAGAAAGCCACACGAGGCGGAGCGATAACAGGTCTGTGATGCCCTTAGATGTCCGGGGCCGCACGCGCGCTACACTGGAGGTATCAGCGGGGACTTCGCCCCGGCCCGAGAGGGTCGGGAAACCTCTTAACCACCTCCCGTGATAGGGATCGGGGCCTGTAACCAACCCCGTGAACGAGGAATTCCCGGTAGGCGCGGGTCAACAGCCCGCGTCGATCACGTCCCTGCCCTTTGTACACACCGCCCGTCGCTACTACCGATCGAACGGTCCGGTGAGGTCCTCGGATCTGGCCGACGACGCCGCCGGGCAGCGTGCACGTGGCGCAGCGGCGGCGGTCTCCGCTGCCGTTTCACGCGCGTGTCGTACTCGCCTCGGCGTTCGATGCCTGGAGAAGACGACCGAACCCGATCGTTTAGAGGAAGTAAAAGTCGTAACAAGGTTTCCGTAGGTGAACCTGCGGAAGGATCATTATCGGTGAAAAACGCTCGCTGTTTTGACCGTTTCCTTTGTTCGAAATGCCGTCGAGTTACCGTCTCTCGCTGCTGCTGCCACCGCCGTCTATCGGCGGCGGCGGCGGGAATGACGTCTCGACGGTCGGGACATGAAGCGAAAACTGGTCGGTCGCGGGTAGCGCGTTTTGTCGTCGGCGAATTGGTAGCACTAACAAAGAGGCCGCGCCACCGTCGCATGGACGGCCCCCGCCGATGTTGTCACCACTGCCGCCTCTCTCGTCCGGCGCAAATCGACTGCTACCCGCGCGAGACGGTCGCCTTCACATCATCCGTCTCCCGCCTACTCACGTCCGGCCATATGGTTTTCGCACCGCCGTTACGTCCCAGATCGGGAGGTCGAGTTCGGTTATACGTGCCACGCCATGATCGCGAGATGGATGACGCCGCCGTCACGCCTTCTCCGTCTCCCGCCGTTTCTGGTCTACGCCGTACGGTCCACGCCGCCGATGTCCCTGACAATTGTGGTGATTGTCGGGGTGCCTGTCTGTTGTGGACGGCGGTCGCCGCTGCCGTGGTGGCACGTCGCTACGCCTTACGGTCCACGCCGCCGATGTCCCTGACAATTGTGGTGGTTGTCGGGGTGCCTGTCTGCTGTGGACGTCGGACGTCGGACGCCGCTGCCGTGGTGGCACGTCGCTACGCCTTACGGTCCACGCCGCCGATGTCCCCGACAAAATTGTGGTGTTTGTCGGGGTGCCTGTCTGTTGTGGACGTCGGCCGCCGCTGCGCCCGTTCTCGACCTCCTCCTCGCACACTTTTTTTTTTAAACCATTCTCGAAAATAAACCGAAAAACTAAACTGAAAAACCCTGGACGGGGGATCACTCGGCTCGTCCGTCGATGAAGAGCGCGGCCAGCCGCGAGAACTGATGCGAATTGCAGGACTCAGTGAACATCGACACCTCGAACGCACATTGCGGCCTCGAGATCCCTTGTCTCGGGGCCCCGTCCGGTCGAGAGGCGGAAAATGGCATGTCTTCTCACTCGTTAGTCGAGAGGCATCTCACCGTCCCCCGCGTCATTATTCTCGAATTCGGGAATCAATTGCCTTTCTAACGCGGAGGAAACCGGGACGTCGCAGGATGGAAGTCGCTAGACTCTCACCTTCGTCTCCCGCTTGCAGACCGCGGGGTCGCTTCCGTTACGACCGCGAGCAGTCATTGATTGCAAGACGACCACGGCCGCGCGCGCGTGCGCAAACAGCGGCGGCAACGTCGTTTCGCTCTCGGAGGTCGAAATACAAACCTTGGGCGTCTCGATTGCCAGTCTCTGCCGCCGCCGCCTGCCTTGCCACTGCCGTCACAGTGCGCGCGCGGTCTACGTCGTTTTGTCTAAATACGCACACACAAAACCGCCGCCCTCGGCTCGGACGAGACGACCCGCTGAACTTAAGCATATCGCTAAGCGGAGGAAAAGAAACCAACCGGGATTCCCTTAGTAATGGCGAGTGAACCGGGAGAAGCCCAACGCCGAATCCCGTCGCCAGTAAACGGCTTCGGGACGTGTGGCGCATGGGTCGAAGGCAGCCGCTCGTTTTCGTCTCGCGTAGTTCGGAGTTCCCTCGATCGGGGCCGCCCGCGGCGGGTGCCAGGCCCATTCGGTGCGGACGACGCGCGACGGCCTTCGATCCGAGAGTCGGGTTGCTTGGGAACGCAGCCCAAATCGGGTGGTAAGCTCCATCCAAGGCTAAATACCGGGACGAGTCCGATAGTCGACAAGTACCGTGAGGGAAAGTTGAAAAGAACTTTGGAGAGAGAGTTCAAGAGAACGTGAAACCGCCCAGGGGTAAACGGGTGGGACCGCTCACCGCGATCGCGGGGGGACTCAGTCCGGTGCTGCCGAACGTGGCCCAAACTCGATTTGGTTGTTGTCCGGGTATTACTACTCGGGCGGCGGCGCCCATCACAGGCCGGCGCGGACGTCGTTTCGGAGGTCACCGGCGGGGGCTACGTTTCGGTTGGTGGTTTCCGCCTCCTTCCACTCGTGTCCCCGACGCCCTCCGGATTCTGCTTTTGCGCTCGCGTCGCCGACGAGAGAGACGGGCCGCGGGGAACGAGGAGAGCGCGGCGGTCGCCGCTGTCGCTGCTGCCGCCGCTGTGGCGGCGATTCGCGTCGCTGCTGCTGTTGCTGCCGCCGTGGCCGCCGTCGCTGCCGTCGTGGCTTCTCCTCTCCATTCCACGCGATCACCCGCACCTCTTCTTCGCTCGGCATCATATGGCGCGGGCGCTTCGGCGCGACGCTCACTATCCGCACGGCCGGCACCGGACGCACTTCCCCTCCGGTCCGTCGTCGCGACCCGTTCCCGGCGTGCAGGTCGACGCGCGGTGTCCGTGGGCGGAAGGCGCACTCTAAACTCCTCCCTTCACGTTCGCGTGTCGGGCCGGAGGCGTCTTCTGTCGGGCCCGCGAGCGTACTGCCCCCTTCTGCCGGGGACGGAGGAAACGAAAACGCGATCCGTTACACGTGGCGATCCGGTTTCTTCTCGTCGGACGATCCGCGCGGCGCTTCGCGCGCCCTCGGCGCCCCACCGTCTCGGGCGTGCGCGGGACAGTGTTCGCGGGAGCCTCGAAACCGGTGCGGCCGCGCCGATTCCCGTGCCGGCGCGCGACATCGTCTCGTCGCGTCGTCTTTCTCCGCGTTGCCGGGATCCAAAAGGTTCCGGTCACGCGCGGGAGGGGCCCTGCTAGCGCGGTAGGTCGGCGAGCCTTTGGTGCCGCCCGTCACCTCGGGTCCGCGACGTGCATCGGCAACCCACCCGACCCGTCTTGAAACACGGACCGAGGAGTCCTGGCCGTTCGCGAGTCGTAGGGGCCCCGAAGAACCCCGAAGGCGCAGCGAAAGCGAGAGAGCGCGTGGGAGGGCACCGGTCCGGGAGAGGTGTCTCGGCGAAAGCGGTTTTCGGCGGGGAGCTTCTCGCTTCCTTCCGCCGCCTAGCCGTGCCCGATTCCGCCGGCGCTTGCCGTCTTCGTCCCGCCGTCCTTTCCCTCTTTTCTTTCGTCCGTTCCGAGTCGAAAATTCCCCACGATTTTCCCGTCGCCGGGAGATGACGAGGTGGCTCGGGCGCCTGTGGCGGGGGGAAAACTCACGGGGGTCTGTCGACGTTTGCGGGGTGCAGCCTCAAACTTTCCTCCCACCGCCCACCGGTGAGATCCCGCGGCTTGAACTAGTCACGATTTATGTCGTCGAGTTTAGGCGCTGCGCGCGGGCGCATCACCCCCGGGTCGGTAATTTTTTTCTCCGAGTACGACTCGGCCGACTCTGGCGTAGCGAGCGGCCAGGGACCCGAAAGATGGCGATCCACGCCCGGTCGGGATGAAGCCAGAGGAAACTCTGGTGGAAGTCCGAAGCGCCTCTGACGTGCAAATCGATCATCGGAACCGGGTGTAGGGGCGAAAGACCAATCGAGCCGTCTAGTAGCTGGTTCCCTCCGAAGTTTCCCTCAGGATAGCTGGCGTTCGATCGTCGCAATTCCATCCGGTAAAGCGAACGATTGGAGGCCCCGGGGCCGTTCACGGCCTCGACCTACTCTCGAACTCGGAACGGGTGGAACGGGTCGACTCTCCCGAATACGGAGCCGTCCCACTTCTCTGCCGCCTGTCGTCGTCCTCGCGGGCGGCGGCGGCGGCGGTGTCAGAAACGAATGCGAATGCCAAGTGGGCCACTTTTGGTAAGCAGAACTGGCGCTGTGGGATGAACCAAACGTCCGGCTAAGGTGCCTAACGCGACGCCCATGAGATCCCCGAAAGGGTGTCGGTCGATATAGACAGCAGGACGGTGGCCACGGAAGTCGGAATCCGCTAAGGAGTGTGTAACAACTCACCTGCCGAATCGACCGGCCCCGAAAATGGATGGCGCTGGAGCGACGGACCGATGCCGGACCGTCGCGGCGAGGAGCGCTTGTGCTAGAACAATGCGCGCGCCTGACCGATGCCGCGACGAGTAGGATGGCGCCGCGGTGTGCACGGAAGCCTAGGGCGCGAGCCCGGGTGGAGCCGACCGCGGGTGCAGATCTCGGTGGTAGTAGCAAATATTCGAACGAGACCTTCGAAGACCGAAGTGGAGAAGGGTTCCGTGCCAACGGCGGTCGAGCACGGGTCAGTCGGTCCTAAGACGCAGGCGAAAGTCTTCCCGAAAGGCGCCGGATCCGTAAGTCTCGCCAACGGGTGGCGGAGGAGGAGAAGGAGCGTCGTCGTCTTCGACGATGCTACCGACTTAACTTCACACCCGTCCAGTTTTTCTCGAAAAATCTTGAACGCGTTGAAAGACGAGCGGCCGGCCTTCCGTCGAAAGGGAATCGGGTTAATATTCCCGAACCCGGACTCGGAGAGTGCCCGGGGGTGGTGGCGGCGCTGCTGGCAGCAATGTCGGTGGCGTCCCGTCGCTTCTCGGGCAAAACCGCGGTGACGCAAGCGAGCCCGGAGACGTCGCCGAGAGCCCCGGGAAGAGTTCTCTCTTCTTCGTAAAGGACCGTGTCCGTGGAATCGGCTCGTCCGGAGATACGGAAAAGGTACCTGTAGAGCGCCGCGGCTCGGGCGGCGTCCGGTGCGCTTTCGGCGGCCCTGGAAAATCCGGGTCCGGTTTTCGCAGCTCTCGAGTCGGTCCGTACCCACCATCCGCAGCAGGTCTCCAAGGTGTACAGCCTCTCGTCGATGGCATCAATGTAGGTAAGGGAAGTCGGCAAAATGGATCCGTACCTTCGGAAGAAGGATTGGCTCCGAGGACCGGGTCGGTCGGGCCGTGCCCGCGCGAAGCGAGGAACCGGTACGGGGCTGTAGCGTTCGCTCCGTTTGCGCTTTGCGGCGCGGGTTCAAAGTGTCGTAGCGGTCCGTCGGCGTTGCGGCGTCGTGCGCGCGTTCGGGTCGGGTCGCAGGGGTCGGGGTCGGCGGTGTTCGGCGGTACGCGGACGGCGGCGATTTTCGGGTCGGGGGGACGGGCGTGCGTGTTCGTGCAACTGGCGGCGGCTCTTCGCGGGGTCGTCGTCTGTGCGTGCGACGCGTCGTTCACGAACTCCGAGTCAACCCGTTTTTCGCGGCCTGATGCTCGTCGTCTTTCTGCTCCCCTTTCTCTGTCCGGTCCTTTTCGCTGCGCGCGTCGTGTGCGCTACGGGTCTCCGCTCGCGGTGCCACCCCGTCGCTAACGGCGCGTCGGTCGGCGAGCAAAACGGCTCCTCGCCCGGGTCTTTGTGGAGCGCCACGGCTTCCAGCCCCTCTTCGGGTAAACGGCGCGTGTAGGCCTCAACCTGCGTTCGCGCGCAGGCGGCTCGCACGCGCGCCCGTCCCGCCCGTTGCTCAGCGTCTTTCTCGGCGTGGGGGCGTTCGTCCGGCAGCGAACGGTCGACTCGGAACTGGTACGGACCGGGGGAATCCGACTGTCTAATTAAAACAAAGCATCGTGTGGCCGGTCGACCCGTACAGACACGATGTGATTTCTGCCCAGTGCTCTGAATGTCAAAGTGAAGAAATTCAACCAAGCGCGGGTAAACGGCGGGAGTAACTATGACTCTCTTAAGGGCTGGTGCCACGTTATCTGATAACGAGGCGCCTACCCCGGACAGGGAGTTGTGGTGCTGGGCCCCCTCCACGTTGGGTCCCGCCGGTAACAGCCTCCGGGCTGGCTGAGAGTCCAGACGTCGGCCGCAGACATAAAATGTGGGGTGACTGTGCTTCCTAAATGCGCCGATCATTGTGGGGTTGCCATCCCCCTCTGACCGTATGACTTGGTCCAAACACTAGAAACATGCCTCGACATTCCCCCGCCTCGACTGGCGGTGACCAAACTCTCCCTGTAGATCGAGAGGACGATCCTCCCCGCTGGGGTTGTACTGTTTGCTCGCGCGCATTCGAGCGATCAGCCGGCCTCGCTGCCCACATGTACCAAAAACATCCGAATCAGTGGAACGAGATAAAGAAACGGCGCGACGCCTCATACCGTTCGAACGCCCGCACCTACGTCCGGTGGACCCAAGAGGACCTTCGGCGTATGGCTGCGCTAGAACGCGAGGCGTTGTCCCTACGCGTGCATAACATCAACACGTATATTGGGTCCTGCTTAGCACGCAGCAGCGATCAAGTAAGCTGCAGGCGACGTAGGAAGGACTACAAAGACCTTCTGAAATCGCTTGACGACTCCGTCCCCTGTCCCGGCCCTGCCGGTACTCAGTCCCAAGTGGTTCTCGACGCCGCTGGCCGTGACCAACCTCCCTCAGGGTGCCCGCCGCCGGTGGCCCCCGTGGAGAGGACTGGCCGCATCTGGTCCGGCCGTGAGATTAAAGTGCTCACATCTGCGCCACCTGGATTAACTGACGCTGACTTGGCCCCTCTCCTTCCCGGCCGTACTGTCTCCGCTATCCGCTCCAAGAGGCGTCGCCTTCCTAAGGTTGTAACACCTAGCGCCTCTATGGATTCTGGTGCGGTGCATGCGTCCCGGGTTGCCGTGGATGAGGAGCAGGACACGACGGTGCCTCAGCCTCCCGATTACGTTCAGCAAGAGAGTACCAAGGGTATCCGCGAGTATATCGTCGGACTGTTAACATCGATTTCCGACGCCGATCTTCGGAACAAGGCCGAGCTGGCCCTCAACGATCCCCGCGGTTTCTCTATGTTATATTATGAAGTGTTTCCCAAAAACAGGACCCGAGCTAAGCGTTCGATACCTCCCGTTAAAGCAGGAATACGCCGCCGCCGGCATCAACGCTCGGCAATTTACAACTTCCTGCAGAGGCTTCATACAAGGAGCCCCAAATCGGTCGCCGAAAGGGTTCTCGACAGCGATCTCTCTTACGAGGGACTCGTTGCTGAGCGATCCTTCTCCGACGAGGACTTCCTACGGAAGTGGAAGCCGGTATTCGAGCGTGACTGCTTCGCGGACCTGGCCGGAGACCATCCCGGCCCGCCGATGAACGATCTCATTTCCCCCATTCTCGTGTCTGACATAACATCAACCCTCGCATCTATGAAAGAGTCCTCCCCCGGACCGGACGGCCTCCGCCTTAACATCTTACGGGCTATCCCCGTAGAGGTCATTACCCTGCTGTGCAATATGCTGTTGTTGAAGGGTCCGCCGCCTTCCTTGGGTAAAGCTGGTAACATCTTCACCTCTAAGGTCGCTTTTATCAAGAAGGTGGAAGTACCAACCGACCCCTGGAGTTTAGACCGATTGCCATTGGGAACTACTTTGTGCGAGTTTTCCACCGAGTCCTGGCTAGCCGCTTCGAAGCATCCCTGCCAAATCATCAAGATCAAGTCGGGTTCCAGAATCTTGACGGGATTGCTCATAATGTCCTTAAACTACATGCGACCATTTCTGAAGCCCGAAGTAAGAACGCCAATCTGGTGGTCGCCTCTGTTGACATTCGAAAAGCCTTTGACTCACTCTCACAGGAAGCTCTCCTTGGCATTCTGAAGCGGAAGGGGATCCCCGATCTCCTTCTGAATTACTTTCGCTCCTACTTCAGCTCCAGCAGGTTGCATATCGGGAGGGATCTGGTTCACCCCTACGCTCGTGGGGTTAAACAGGGGGACCCCTTATCCCCCTGGCTGATTAATATAGCCATGGACCAGGTCCTCGAGGGGCAGGAGGAGTATGCCTTTTCTATCGGCGCGCTCTCGTTAAATCAGATGGCTTACGCCGACGATTTAATACTGTTCGCCAGCTCCCCTGAAGAGATGCAGAGACGGATCGACCGACTCCTAGTCGGCCTAGGCAGGCTCGGGATGGAGCTCAATGCCCTTAAATGCCGAGTGTTATGCATCCGTGGGAACAAGAATAGGAAGTTCTGCTACGTTGACACGGCCGTGTCCATTATGGTGGACGGTGTGGCCCTCCCGGTTGTAACCGCCGAGTCTGAATTTGACTATCTCGGGGTACGGTTCAACTGGAAAGGTGTCGCCCGAACACCGCTTGGCTTAGATGTACTTCTGACCAGGCTTGACCGAGCTGCATTAAAACCGCAGCAAAAGCTTAACTTCCTTAAGAAATTCTTGCTTCCGCGCCTGCATCACAGCATCACGTTCGGCCGCCACCATAAGGCTGAGCTTGTTAAAGGGGATAAGTCGGTACGTCGGGCGGTACGCAGGTGGTTACGGCTACCCGCTGACTGTCCGAATTCAGCTATTCATTCACCGGCTAAATACGGCGGTTTAGGGGTCACTTCTCTGGAACTTCTCGCTTCTTCTCTAAAGGATGACCGCCTTAGCCGTTTCACCAATGGGTTCGCAGAAGATGCCCCTATTGCATCCCACCCCTCAGTCCGCTATCTGATGACGTACAGATTCCGCAATCCCGCCAACTGCACCCGCGAGGGCCTGGTGGACGACCTTCTCAATAGGTTTGACACCAGGGGCCTACTGGGGTATGACCATGTCCCGGCTGTTAACAGCTGGCTTGATTATGCCCCCGCCAACTTGGCCGGCGTTGATTTTCAGGAGGCCATCCGTGTCCGTTTAGGCTGTATGGGGACGCCCGCCCGGTTATCCCGGGGGGGTCGTCGCGTTGATCCTATCTGTAAATGTGGTCGTGGAGCTCCCATGAGCCTGCCCCACGTTGCCCAAGCCTGCGGTATCGTTGATGGTCTTCGTCGAAAGCGGCACAATAACATTGTGCTCTTCGTGGCGCAATCCATGAAGAGGCGGAATCTTGATGTCATCATGGAGCCGCGGTTTGAGACTGAGCGTGGTCTGCGTAAGCCTGACATCATGGTCCGCAATGACAGGGGGTTGATCTTCCTCGATGTGCAGGTCCGTCCCGACTCAGCTGTCTGTAGTCTGGAAACCTGTAACAAAGAGAAGATCCGCAAGTACAACCAGCCTTACTTCCTTGATGCGG
>CAXIWW010000702.1:437500-465000 GCA_964036315.1 Acanthosepion esculentum
CGGGCGCGACGCGCTCGGCTGCGGTAAGCGTCGGTCGAGAATTTCAAAGTTTGTCGAAGTCGGAGCCGGCAGTAGGCGTTACGGGCGCGCTGCCTGCCGCACGCCGACTTCGTGTTAAAGTTTTCAAGAAAGTCGGACCAGCGTTGGGCGGGCGCGACGCGCTCGGCTGCGGTAAGCGTCGGTCGAGAATTTCAAAGTTTGTCGAAGTCGGAGCCGGCAGTAGGCGTTACGGGCGCGCTGCCTGCCGCACGCCGACTTCGTGTTAAAGTTTTCAAGAAAGTCGGACCAGCGTTGGGCGGGCGCGACGCGCTCGGCTGCGGTAAGCGTCGGTCGAGAATTTCAAAGTTTGTCGAAGTCGGAGCCGGCAGTAGGCGTTACGGGCGCGCTGCCTGCCGCACGCCGACTTCGTGTTAAAGTTTTCAAGAAAGTCGGACCAGCGTTGGGCGGGCGCGACGCGCTCGGCTGCGGTAAGCGTCGGTCGAGAATTTCAAAGTTTGTCGAAGTCGGAGCCGGCAGTAGGCGTTACGGGCGCGCTGCCTGCCGCACGCCGACTTCGTGTTAAAGTTTTCAAGAAAGTCGGACCAGCGTTGGGCGGGCGCGACGCGCTTGGCTGCGGTAAGCGTCGGTCGAGAATGTCAAAGTCGGAGCCGGCAGTAGGCGTTACGGGCGCGCTGCCTGCCGCACGCCGACTTCGTGTTAAAGTTTTCAAGAAAGTTGGACCAGCGTTGGGCGGGCGCGACGCGCTCAGCTGCGGTAAGCGTCGGTCGAGAATTTCAAAGTTTGTCGAAGTCGGAGCCGGCAGTAGGCCTTACGGGCGCGCTGCCTGCCGCACGCCGACTTCGTGTTAAAGTTTTCAAGAAAGTCGGACCAGCGTTGGGCGGGCGCGACGCGCTCGGCTGCGGTAAGCGTCGGTCGAGAATTTCAAAGTTTGTCGAAGTCGGAGCCGGCAGTAGGCGTTACGGGCGCGCTGCCTGCCGCACGCCGACTTCGTGTTAAAGTTTTCAAGAAAGTCGGACCAGCGTTGGGTGGGCGCGACGCGCTCGGCTGCGGTAAGCGTCGGTCGAGAATTTCAAAGTTTGTCGAAGTCGGAGCCGGCAGTAGGCGTTACGGGCACGCTGCCTGCCGCACGCCGACTTCGTGTTAAAGTTTTCAAGAAAGTCGGACCAGCGTTGGGCGGGCGCGACGCGCTCGGCTGCGGTAAGCGTCGGTCGAGAATTTCAAAATTTGTCGAAGTCGGAGCCGGCAGTAGGCGTTACGGGCGCGCTGCCTGCCGCACGCCGACTTCGTGTTAAAGTTTTCAAGAAAGTCGGACCAGCGTTGGGCGGGCGCGACGCGCTCGGCTGCGGTAAGCGTCGGTCGAGAATTTCAAAGTTTGTCGAAGTCGGAGCCGGCAGTAGGCGTTACGGGCGCGCTGCCTGACGCACGCCGACTTCGTGTTAAAGTTTTCAAGAAAGTCGGACCAGCGTTGGGCGGGCGCGACGCGCTCGGCTGCGGTAAGCGTCGGTCGAGAATGTCAAAGTTTGTCGAAGTCGGAGCCGGCAGTAGGCGTTACGGGCGCGCTGCCTGCCGCACGCCGACTTCGTGTTAAAGTTTTCAAGAAAGTCGGACCAGCGTTGGGCGGGCGCGACGCGCTCGGCTGCGGTAAGCGTCGGTCGAGAATTTCAAAGTTTGTCGAAGTCGGAGCCGGCAGTAGGCGTTACGGGCGCGCTGCCTGACGCACGCCGACTTCGTGTTAAAGTTTTCAAGAAAGTCGGACCAGCGTTGGGCGGGCGCGACGCGCTCGGCTGCGGTAAGCGTCGGTCGAGAATTTCAAAGTTTGTCGAAGTCGGAGCCGGCAGTAGGCGTTACGGGCGCGCTGCCTGCCGCACGCCGACTTCGTGTTAAAGTTTTCAAGAAAGTCGGACCAGCGTTGGGCGGGCGCGACGCGCTCGGCTGCGGTAAGAGTCGGTCGAGAATTTCAAAGTTTGTCGAAGTCGGAGCCGGCAGTAGGCGTTACGGGCGCGCTGCCTGCCGCACGCCGACTTCGTGTTAAAGTTTTCAAGAAAGTCGGACCAGCGTTGGGCGGGCGCGACGCGCTCGGCTGCGGTAAGCGTCGGTCGAGAATTTCAAAGTTTGTCGAAGTCGGAGCCGGCAGTAGGCGTTACGGGCGCGCTGCCTGCCGCACGCCGACTTCGTGTTAAAGTTTTCAAGAAAGTCGGACCAGCGTTGGGCGGGCGCGACGCGCTCGGCTGCGGTAAGCGTCGGTCGAGAATTTCAAAGTTTGTCGAAGTCGGAGCCGGCAGTAGGCGTTACGGGCGCGCTGCCTGCCGCACGCCGACTTCGTGTTAAAGTTTTCAAGAAAGTCGGACCAGCGTTGGGCGGGCGCGACGCGCTCGGCTGCGGTAAGCGTCGGTCGAGAATTTCAAAGTTTGTCGAAGTCGGAGCCGGCAGTAGGCGTTACGGGCGCGCTGCCTGCCGCACGCCGACTTCGTGTTAAAGTTTTCAAGAAAGTCGGACCAGCGTTGGGCGGGCGCGACGCGCTCGGCTGCGGTAAGCGTCGGTCGAGAATTTCAAAGTTTGTCGAAGTCAGAGCCGGCAGTAGGCGTTACGGGCGCGCTGCCTGCCGCACGCCGACTTCGTGTTAAAGTTTTCAAGAAAGTCGGACCAGCGTTGGGCGGGCGCGGTGCGCTCGGCTGCGGTAAGCGTCGTTCGAGAATTTCAAAGTTTGTCGAAGTCGGAGCCGGCAGTAGGCGTTACGGGCGCGCTGCCTGCCGCACGCCGACTTCGTGTTAAAGTTTTCAAGAAAGTCGGACCAGCGTTGGGCGGGCGCGACGCGCTCGGCTGCGGTAAGCGTCGGTCGAGAATTTCAAAGTTTGTCGAAGTCGGAGCCGGCAGTAGGCGTTACGGGCGCGCTGCCTGCCGCACGCCGACTTCGTGTTAAAGTTTTCAAGAAAGTCGGACCAGCGTTGGGCGGGCGCGACGCGCTTGGCTGCGGTAAGCGTCGGTCGAGAATGTCAAAGTCGGAGCCGGCAGTAGGCGTTACGGGCGCGCTGCCTGCCGCACGCCGACTTCGTGTTAAAGTTTTCAAGAAAGTTGGACCAGCGTTGGGCGGGCGCGACGCGCTCAGCTGCGGTAAGCGTCGGTCGAGAATGTCAAAGTTTGTCGAAGTCGGAGCCGGCAGTAGGCGTTACGGGCGCGCTGCCTGCCGCACGCCGACTTCGTGTTAAAGTTTTCAAGAAAGTCGGACCAGCGTTGGGCGGGCGCGACGCGCTCGGCTGCGGTAAGCGTCGGTCGAGAATGTCAAAGTTTGTCGAAGTCGGAGCCGGCAGTAGGCGTTACGGGCGCGCTGCCTGCCGCACGCCGACTTCGTGTTAAAGTTTTCAAGAAAGTCGGACCAGCGTTGGGCGGGCGCGACGCGCTCGGCTGCGGTAAGCGTCGGTCGAGAATGTCAAAGTTTGTCGAAGTCGGAGCCGGCAGTAGGCGTTACGGGCGCGCTGCCTGCCGCACGCCGACTTCGTGTTAAAGTTTTCAAGAAAGTCGGACCAGCGTTGGGCGGGCGCGACGCGCTCGGCTGCGGTAAGCGTCGTTCGAGAATTTCAAAGTTTGTCGAAGTCGGAGCCGGCAGTAGGCGTTACGGGCGCGCTGCCTGCCGCACGCCGACTTCGTGTTAAAGTTTTCAAGAAAGTCGGACCAGCGTTGGGCGGGCGCGACGCGCTCGGCTGCGGTAAGCGTCGGTCGAGAATTTCAAAGTTTGTCGAAGTCGGAGCCGGCAGTAGGCGTTACGGGCGCGCTGCCTGCCGCACGCCGACTTCGTGTTAAAGTTTTCAAGAAAGTCGGACCAGCGTTGGGCGGGCGCGACGCGCTTGGCTGCGGTAAGCGTCGGTCGAGAATGTCAAAGTCGGAGCCGGCAGTAGGCGTTACGGGCGCGCTGCCTGCCGCACGCCGACTTCGTGTTAAAGTTTTCAAGAAAGTTGGACCAGCGTTGGGCGGGCGCGACGCGCTCAGCTGCGGTAAGCGTCGGTCGAGAATTTCAAAGTTTGTCGAAGTCGGAGCCGGCAGTAGGCCTTAGGGCGCGCTGCCTGCCGCACGCCGACTTCGTGTTAAAGTTTTCAAGAAAGTCGGACCAGCGTTGGGCGGGCGCGACGCGCTCGGCTGCGGTAAGCGTCGGTCGAGAATTTCAAAGTTTGTCGAAGTCGGAGCCGGCAGTAGGCGTTACGGGCGCGCTGCCTGCCGCACGCCGACTTCGTGTTAAAGTTTTCAAGAAAGTCGGACCAGCGTTGGGTGGGCGCGACGCGCTCGGCTGCGGTAAGCGTCGGTCGAGAATTTCAAAGTTTGTCGAAGTCGGAGCCGGCAGTAGGCGTTACGGGCACGCTGCCTGCCGCACGCCGACTTCGTGTTAAAGTTTTCAAGAAAGTCGGACCAGCGTTGGGCGGGCGCGACGCGCTCGGCTGCGGTAAGCGTCGGTCGAGAATTTCAAAATTTGTCGAAGTCGGAGCCGGCAGTAGGCGTTACGGGCGCGCTGCCTGCCGCACGCCGACTTCGTGTTAAAGTTTTCAAGAAAGTCGGACCAGCGTTGGGCGGGCGCGACGCGCTCGGCTGCGGTAAGCGTCGGTCGAGAATTTCAAAGTTTGTCGAAGTCGGAGCCGGCAGTAGGCGTTACGGGCGCGCTGCCTGACGCACGCCGACTTCGTGTTAAAGTTTTCAAGAAAGTCGGACCAGCGTTGGGCGGGCGCGACGCGCTCGGCTGCGGTAAGCGTCGGTCGAGAATGTCAAAGTTTGTCGAAGTCGGAGCCGGCAGTAGGCGTTACGGGCGCGCTGCCTGCCGCACGCCGACTTCGTGTTAAAGTTTTCAAGAAAGTCGGACCAGCGTTGGGCGGGCGCGACGCGCTCGGCTGCGGTAAGCGTCGGTCGAGAATGTCAAAGTTTGTCGAAGTCGGAGCCGGCAGTAGGCGTTACGGGCGCGCTGCCTGCCGCACGCCGACTTCGTGTTAATGTTTTCAAGAAAGTCGGACCAGCGTTGGGCGGGCGCGACGCGCTCGGCTGCGGTAATCGTCGGTCGAGAATTTCAAAGTTTGTCGAAGTCGGAGCCGGCAGTAGGCGTTACGGGCGCGCTGCCTGACGCACGCCGACTTCGTGTTAAAGTTTTCAAGAAAGTCGGACCAGCGTTGGGCGGGCGCGACGCGCTCGGCTGCGGTAAGCGTCGGTCGAGAATGTCAAAGTTTGTCGAAGTCGGAGCCGGCAGTAGGCGTTACGGGCGCGCTGCCTGCCGCACGCCGACTTCGTGTTAAAGTTTTCAAGAAAGTCGGACCAGCGTTGGGCGGGCGCGACGCGCTCGGCTGCGGTAAGCGTCGGTCGAGAATGTCAAAGTTTGTCGAAGTCGGAGCCGGCAGTAGGCGTTACGGGCGCGCTGCCTGCCGCACGCCGACTTCGTGTTAAAGTTTTCAAGAAAGTCGGACCAGCGTTGGGCGGGCGCGACGCGCTCGGCTGCGGTAATCGTCGGTCGAGAATTTCAAAGTTTGTCGAAGTCGGAGCCGGCAGTAGGCGTTACGGGCGCGCTGCCTGACGCACGCCGACTTCGTGTTAAAGTTTTCAAGAAAGTCGGACCAGCGTTGGGCGGGCGCGACGCGCTCGGCTGCGGTAAGCGTCGGTCGAGAATGTCAAAGTTTGTCGAAGTCGGAGCCGGCAGTAGGCGTTACGGGCGCGCTGCCTGCCGCACGCCGACTTTGTGTTAAAGTTTTCAAGAAGTCTGACCAGCGTTGGGCGGGCGCGACGCGCTCGGCTGCGGTAAGCGTCGGTCGAGAATTTCAAAGTTTGTCGAAGTCGGAGCCGGCAGTAGGCGTTACGGGCGCGCTGCCTGCCGCACGCCGACTTCGTGTTAAAGTTTTCAAGAAAGTCGGACCAGCGTTGGGCGGGCGCGACGCGCTCGGCTGCGGTAAGCGTCGGTCGAGAATTTCAAAGTTTGTCGAAGTCGGAGCCGGCAGTAGGCGTTACGGGCGCGCTGCCTGCCGCACGCCGAATTCGTGTTAAAGTTTTCAAGAAGTCGGACCAGCGTTGGGCGGGCGCGACGCGCTCGGCTGCGGTAAGCGTCGGTCGAGAATTTCAAAGTTTGTCGAAGTCGGAGCCGGCAGTAGGCGTTACGGGCGCGCTGCCTGCCGCACGCCGACTTCGTGTTAAAGTTTTCAAGAAAATCGGACAAGCGTTGGGCGGGCGCGACGCGCTCGGCTGCGGTAAGCGTCGGTCGAGAATTTCAAAGTTTGTCGAAGTCGGAGCCGGCAGTAGGCGTTACGGGCGCGCTGCCTGCCGCACGCCGACTTCGTGTTAAATTTTTCAAGAAAGTCGGACCAGCGTTGGGCGGGCGCGACGCGCTCGGCTGCGGTAAGCGTCGGTCGAGAATTTCAAAGTTTGTCGAAGTCGGAGCCGGCAGTAGGCGTTACGGGCGCGCTGCCTGACGCACGCCGACTTCGTGTTAAAGTTTTCAAGAAAGTCGGACCAGCGTTGGGCGGGCGCGACGCGCTCGGCTGCGGTAAGCGTCGGTCGAGAATGTCAAAGTTTGTCGAAGTCGGAGCCGGCAGTAGGCGTTACGGGCGCGCTGCCTGCCGCACGCCGACTTCGTGTTAAAGTTTTCAAGAAAGTCGGACCAGCGTTGGGCGGGCGCGACGCGCTTGGCTGCGGTAAGCGTCGGTCGAGAATGTCAAAGTTTGTCGAAGTCGGAGCCGGCAGTAGGCGTTACGGGCGCGCTGCCTGCCGCACGCCGACTTCGTGTTAAAGTTTTCAAGAAAGTCGGACAAGCGTTGGGCGGGCGCGACGCGCTCGGCTGCGGTAATCGTCGGTCGAGAATTTCAAAGTTTGTCGAAGTCGGAGCCGGCAGTAGGCGTTACGGGCGCGCTGCCTGCCGCACGCCGACTTCGTGTTAAAGTTTTCAAGAAAGTCGGACCAGCGTTGGGCGGGCGCGACGCGCTCGGCTGCGGTAAGCGTCGGTCGAGAATGTCAAAGTTTGTCGAAGTCGGAGCCGGCAGTAGGCGTTACGGGCGCGCTGCCTGCCGCACGCCGACTTCGTGTTAAAGTTTTCAAGAAGTCTGACCAGCGTTGGGCGGGCGCGACGCGCTCGGCTGCGGTAAGCGTCGGTCGAGAATTTCAAAGTTTGTCGAAGTCGGAGCCGGCAGTAGGCGTTACGGGCGCGCTGCCTGCCGCACGCCGACTTCGTGTTAAAGTTTTCAAGAAAGTCGGACCAGCGTTGGGCGGGCGCGACGCGCTCGGCTGCGGTAAGCGTCGGTCGAGAATTTCAAAGTTTGTCGAAGTCGGAGCCGGCAGTAGGCGTTACGGGCGCGCTGCCTGCCGCACGCCGACTTCGTGTTAAAGTTTTCAAGAAGTCGGACCAGCGTTGGGCGGGCGCGACGCGCTCGGCTGCGGTAAGCGTCGGTCGAGAATTTCAAAGTTTGTCGAAGTCGGAGCCGGCAGTAGGCGTTACGGGCGCGCTGCCTGCCGCACGCCAACTTCGTGTTAAAGTTTTCAAGAAAGTCGGACCAGCGTTGGGCGGACGCGACGCGCTCGGCTGCGGTAAGCGTCGGTCGAGAATTTCAAAGTTTGTCGAAGTCGGAGCCGGCAGTAGGCGTTACGGGCGCGCTGACTGCCGCACGCCGACTTCGTGTTAAAGTTTTCAAGAAAATCGGACCAGCGTTGGGCGGGCGCGACGCGCTCGGCTGCGGTAAGCGTCGGTCGAGAATTTCAAAGTTTGTCGAAGTCGGAGCCGGCAGTAGGCGTTACGGGCGCGCTGCCTGCCGCACGCCGACTTCGTGTTAAAGTTTTCAAGAAAGTCGGACCAGCGTTGGGCGGGCGCGACGCGCTGGGCTGCGGTAAGCGTCGGTCGAGAATGTCAAAGTTTGTCGAAGTCGGAGCCGCAGTAGGCGTTACGGGCGCGCTGCCTGCCGCACGCCGACTTCGTGTTAAAGTTTTCAAGAAAGTCGGACCAGCGTTGGGCGGGCGCGACGCGCTCGGCTGCGGTGAGCGTCGGTCGAGAATTTCAAAGTTTGTCGAAGTCGGAGCCGGCAGTAGGCGTTACGGGCGCGCTGCCTGCCGCACGCCGGCTTCGTGTTAAAGTTTTCAAGAAATTCGGACCAGCGTTGGGCGGGCGCGACGCGCTCGGCTGCGGTAAGCGTCGGTCGAGAATGTCAAAGTTTGTCGAAGTCGGAGCCGGCAGTAGGCGTTACGGGCGCGCTGCCTGCCGCACGCCGACTTCGTGTTAAAGTTTTCAAGAAGTCGGACCAGCGTTGGGCGGGCGCGACGCGCTCGGCTGCGGTAAGCGTCGGTCGAGAATTTCAAAGTTTGTCGAAGTCGGAGCCGGCAGTAGGCGTTACGGGCGCGCTGCCTGCCGCACGCCGACTTCGTGTTAAAGTTTTCAAGAAAATCGGACAAGCGTTGGGCGGGCGCGACGCGCTCGGCTGCGGTAAGCGTCGGTCGAGAATTTCAAAGTTTGTCGAAGTCGGAGCCGGCAGTAGGCGTTACGGGCGCGCTGCCTGCCGCACGCCGACTTCGTGTTAAATTTTTCAAGAAAGTCGGACCAGCGTTGGGCGGGCGCGACGCGCTCGGCTGCGGTAAGCGTCGGTCGAGAATTTCAAAGTTTGTCGAAGTCGGAGCCGGCAGTAGGCGTTACGGGCGCGCTGCCTGACGCACGCCGACTTCGTGTTAAAGTTTTCAAGAAAGTCGGACCAGCGTTGGGCGGGCGCGACGCGCTCGGCTGCGGTAAGCGTCGGTCGAGAATGTCAAAGTTTGTCGAAGTCGGAGCCGGCAGTAGGCGTTACGGGCGCGCTGCCTGCCGCACGCCGACTTCGTGTTAAAGTTTTCAAGAAAGTCGGACCAGCGTTGGGCGGGCGCGACGCGCTTGGCTGCGGTAAGCGTCGGTCGAGAATGTCAAAGTTTGTCGAAGTCGGAGCCGGCAGTAGGCGTTACGGGCGCGCTGCCTGCCGCACGCCGACTTAGTGTTAAAGTTTTCAAGAAAGTCGGACAAGCGTTGGGCGGGCGCGACGCGCTCGGCTGCGGTAATCGTCGGTCGAGAATTTCAAAGTTTGTCGAAGTCGGAGCCGGCAGTAGGCGTTACGGGCGCGCTGCCTGCCGCACACCGACTTCGTGTTAAAGTTTTCAAGAAAGTCGGACCAGCGTTGGGCGGGCGCGACGCGCTCGGCTGCGGTAAGCGTCGGTCGAGAATGTCAAAGTTTGTCGAAGTCGGAGCCGGCAGTAGGCGTTACGGGCGCGCTGCCTGCCGCACGCCGACTTCGTGTTAAAGTTTTCAAGAAGTCTGACCAGCGTTGGGCGGGCGCGACGCGCTCGGCTGCGGTAAGCGTCGGTCGAGAATTTCAAAGTTTGTCGAAGTCGGAGCCGGCAGTAGGCGTTACGGGCGCGCTGCCTGCCGCACGCCGACTTCGTGTTAAAGTTTTCAAGAAAGTCGGACCAGCGTTGGGTGGGCGCGACGCGCTCGGCTGCGGTAAGCGTCGGTCGAGAATTTCAAAGTTTGTCGAAGTCGGAGCCGGCAGTAGGCGTTACGGGCACGCTGCCTGCCGCACGCCGACTTCGTGTTAAAGTTTTCAAGAAAGTCGGACCAGCGTTGGGCGGGCGCGACGCGCTCGGCTGCGGTAAGCGTCGGTCGAGAATTTCAAAATTTGTCGAAGTCGGAGCCGGCAGTAGGCGTTACGGGCGCGCTGCCTGCCGCACGCCGACTTCGTGTTAAAGTTTTCAAGAAAGTCGGACCAGCGTTGGGCGGGCGCGACGCGCTCGGCTGCGGTAAGCGTCGGTCGAGAATTTCAAAGTTTGTCGAAGTCGGAGCCGGCAGTAGGCGTTACGGGCGCGCTGCCTGACGCACGCCGACTTCGTGTTAAAGTTTTCAAGAAAGTCGGACCAGCGTTGGGCGGGCGCGACGCGCTCGGCTGCGGTAAGCGTCGGTCGAGAATGTCAAAGTTTGTCGAAGTCGGAGCCGGCAGTAGGCGTTACGGGCGCGCTGCCTGCCGCACGCCGACTTCGTGTTAAAGTTTTCAAGAAAGTCGGACCAGCGTTGGGCGGGCGCGACGCGCTCGGCTGCGGTAAGCGTCGGTCGAGAATGTCAAAGTTTGTCGAAGTCGGAGCCGGCAGTAGGCGTTACGGGCGCGCTGCCTGCCGCACGCCGACTTCGTGTTAATGTTTTCAAGAAAGTCGGACCAGCGTTGGGCGGGCGCGACGCGCTCGGCTGCGGTAATCGTCGGTCGAGAATTTCAAAGTTTGTCGAAGTCGGAGCCGGCAGTAGGCGTTACGGGCGCGCTGCCTGACGCACGCCGACTTCGTGTTAAAGTTTTCAAGAAAGTCGGACCAGCGTTGGGCGGGCGCGACGCGCTCGGCTGCGGTAAGCGTCGGTCGAGAATGTCAAAGTTTGTCGAAGTCGGAGCCGGCAGTAGGCGTTACGGGCGCGCTGCCTGCCGCACGCCGACTTCGTGTTAAAGTTTTCAAGAAAGTCGGACCAGCGTTGGGCGGGCGCGACGCGCTCGGCTGCGGTAAGCGTCGGTCGAGAATGTCAAAGTTTGTCGAAGTCGGAGCCGGCAGTAGGCGTTACGGGCGCGCTGCCTGCCGCACGCCGACTTCGTGTTAAAGTTTTCAAGAAAGTCGGACCAGCGTTGGGCGGGCGCGACGCGCTCGGCTGCGGTAATCGTCGGTCGAGAATTTCAAAGTTTGTCGAAGTCGGAGCCGGCAGTAGGCGTTACGGGCGCGCTGCCTGACGCACGCCGACTTCGTGTTAAAGTTTTCAAGAAAGTCGGACCAGCGTTGGGCGGGCGCGACGCGCTCGGCTGCGGTAAGCGTCGGTCGAGAATGTCAAAGTTTGTCGAAGTCGGAGCCGGCAGTAGGCGTTACGGGCGCGCTGCCTGCCGCACGCCGACTTTGTGTTAAAGTTTTCAAGAAGTCTGACCAGCGTTGGGCGGGCGCGACGCGCTCGGCTGCGGTAAGCGTCGGTCGAGAATTTCAAAGTTTGTCGAAGTCGGAGCCGGCAGTAGGCGTTACGGGCGCGCTGCCTGCCGCACGCCGACTTCGTGTTAAAGTTTTCAAGAAAGTCGGACCAGCGTTGGGCGGGCGCGACGCGCTCGGCTGCGGTAAGCGTCGGTCGAGAATTTCAAAGTTTGTCGAAGTCGGAGCCGGCAGTAGGCGTTACGGGCGCGCTGCCTGCCGCACGCCGAATTCGTGTTAAAGTTTTCAAGAAGTCGGACCAGCGTTGGGCGGGCGCGACGCGCTCGGCTGCGGTAAGCGTCGGTCGAGAATTTCAAAGTTTGTCGAAGTCGGAGCCGGCAGTAGGCGTTACGGGCGCGCTGCCTGCCGCACGCCGACTTCGTGTTAAAGTTTTCAAGAAAATCGGACAAGCGTTGGGCGGGCGCGACGCGCTCGGCTGCGGTAAGCGTCGGTCGAGAATTTCAAAGTTTGTCGAAGTCGGAGCCGGCAGTAGGCGTTACGGGCGCGCTGCCTGCCGCACGCCGACTTCGTGTTAAATTTTTCAAGAAAGTCGGACCAGCGTTGGGCGGGCGCGACGCGCTCGGCTGCGGTAAGCGTCGGTCGAGAATTTCAAAGTTTGTCGAAGTCGGAGCCGGCAGTAGGCGTTACGGGCGCGCTGCCTGACGCACGCCGACTTCGTGTTAAAGTTTTCAAGAAAGTCGGACCAGCGTTGGGCGGGCGCGACGCGCTCGGCTGCGGTAAGCGTCGGTCGAGAATTTCAAAGTTTGTCGAAGTCGGAGCCGGCAGTAGGCGTTACGGGCGCGCTGCCTGCCGCACGCCGACTTCGTGTTAAAGTTTTCAAGAAGTCGGACCAGCGTTGGGCGGGCGCGACGCGCTCGGCTGCGGTAAGCGTCGGTCGAGAATTTCAAAGTTTGTCGAAGTCGGAGCCGGCAGTAGGCGTTACGGGCGCGCTGCCTGCCGCACGCCAACTTCGTGTTAAAGTTTTCAAGAAAGTCGGACCAGCGTTGGGCGGACGCGACGCGCTCGGCTGCGGTAAGCGTCGGTCGAGAATTTCAAAGTTTGTCGAAGTCGGAGCCGGCAGTAGGCGTTACGGGCGCGCTGACTGCCGCACGCCGACTTCGTGTTAAAGTTTTCAAGAAAATCGGACCAGCGTTGGGCGGGCGCGACGCGCTCGGCTGCGGTAAGCGTCGGTCGAGAATTTCAAAGTTTGTCGAAGTCGGAGCCGGCAGTAGGCGTTACGGGCGCGCTGCCTGCCGCACGCCGACTTCGTGTTAAAGTTTTCAAGAAAGTCGGACCAGCGTTGGGCGGGCGCGACGCGCTGGGCTGCGGTAAGCGTCGGTCGAGAATGTCAAAGTTTGTCGAAGTCGGAGCCGCAGTAGGCGTTACGGGCGCGCTGCCTGCCGCACGCCGACTTCGTGTTAAAGTTTTCAAGAAAGTCGGACCAGCGTTGGGCGGGCGCGACGCGCTCGGCTGCGGTGAGCGTCGGTCGAGAATTTCAAAGTTTGTCGAAGTCGGAGCCGGCAGTAGGCGTTACGGGCGCGCTGCCTGCCGCACGCCGGCTTCGTGTTAAAGTTTTCAAGAAATTCGGACCAGCGTTGGGCGGGCGCGACGCGCTCGGCTGCGGTAAGCGTCGGTCGAGAATGTCAAAGTTTGTCGAAGTCGGAGCCGGCAGTAGGCGTTACGGGCGCGCTGCCTGCCGCACGCCGACTTCGTGTTAAAGTTTTCAAGAAGTCGGACCAGCGTTGGGCGGGCGCGACGCGCTCGGCTGCGGTAAGCGTCGGTCGAGAATTTCAAAGTTTGTCGAAGTCGGAGCCGGCAGTAGGCGTTACGGGCGCGCTGCCTGCCGCACGCCGACTTCGTGTTAAAGTTTTCAAGAAAATCGGACAAGCGTTGGGCGGGCGCGACGCGCTCGGCTGCGGTAAGCGTCGGTCGAGAATTTCAAAGTTTGTCGAAGTCGGAGCCGGCAGTAGGCGTTACGGGCGCGCTGCCTGCCGCACGCCGACTTCGTGTTAAATTTTTCAAGAAAGTCGGACCAGCGTTGGGCGGGCGCGACGCGCTCGGCTGCGGTAAGCGTCGGTCGAGAATTTCAAAGTTTGTCGAAGTCGGAGCCGGCAGTAGGCGTTACGGGCGCGCTGCCTGACGCACGCCGACTTCGTGTTAAAGTTTTCAAGAAAGTCGGACCAGCGTTGGGCGGGCGCGACGCGCTCGGCTGCGGTAAGCGTCGGTCGAGAATGTCAAAGTTTGTCGAAGTCGGAGCCGGCAGTAGGCGTTACGGGCGCGCTGCCTGCCGCACGCCGACTTCGTGTTAAAGTTTTCAAGAAAGTCGGACCAGCGTTGGGCGGGCGCGACGCGCTTGGCTGCGGTAAGCGTCGGTCGAGAATGTCAAAGTTTGTCGAAGTCGGAGCCGGCAGTAGGCGTTACGGGCGCGCTGCCTGCCGCACGCCGACTTAGTGTTAAAGTTTTCAAGAAAGTCGGACAAGCGTTGGGCGGGCGCGACGCGCTCGGCTGCGGTAATCGTCGGTCGAGAATTTCAAAGTTTGTCGAAGTCGGAGCCGGCAGTAGGCGTTACGGGCGCGCTGCCTGCCGCACGCCGACTTCGTGTTAAAGTTTTCAAGAAAGTCGGACCAGCGTTGGGCGGGCGCGACGCGCTCGGCTGCGGTAAGCGTCGGTCGAGAATGTCAAAGTTTGTCGAAGTCGGAGCCGGCAGTAGGCGTTACGGGCGCGCTGCCTGCCGCACGCCGACTTCGTGTTAAAGTTTTCAAGAAGTCTGACCAGCGTTGGGCGGGCGCGACGCGCTCGGCTGCGGTAAGCGTCGGTCGAGAATTTCAAAGTTTGTCGAAGTCGGAGCCGGCAGTAGGCGTTACGGGCGCGCTGCCTGCCGCACGCCGACTTCGTGTTAAAGTTTTCAAGAAAGTCGGACCAGCGTTGGGCGGGCGCGACGCGCTCCGCTGCGGTAAGCGTCGGTCGAGAATTTCAAAGTTTGTCGAAGTCGGAGCCGGCAGTAGGCGTTACGGGCGCGCTGCCTGCCGCACGCCGACTTCGTGCTAAAGTTTTCAAGAAGTCGGACCAGCGTTGGGCGGGCGCGACGCGCTCGGCTGCGGTAAGCGTCGGTCGAGAATTTCAAAGTTTGTCGAAGTCGGAGCCGGCAGTAGGCGTTACGGGCGCGCTGCCTGCGGCACGCCAACTTCGTGTTAAAGTTTTCAAGAAAGTCGGACCAGCGTTGGGCGGACGCGACGCGCTCGGCTGCGGTAAGCGTCGGTCGAGAATTTCAAAGTTTGTCGAAGTCGGAGCCGGCAGTAGGCGTTACGGGCGCGCTGCCTGCCGCACGCCGACTTCGTGTTAAAGTTTTCAAGAAAATCGGACCAGCGTTGGGCGGGCGCGACGCGCTCGGCTGCGGTAAGCGTCGGTCGAGAATTTCAAAGTTTGTCGAAGTCGGAGCCGGCAGTAGGCGTTACGGGCGCGCTGCCTGCCGCACGCCGACTTCGTGTTAAAGTTTTCAAGAAAGTCGGACCAGCGTTGGGCGGGCGCGACGCGCTGGGCTGCGGTAAGCGTCGGTCGAGAATGTCAAAGTTTGTCGAAGTCGGAGCCGCAGTAGGCGTTACGGGCGCGCTGCCTGCCGCACGCCGACTTCGTGTTAAAGTTTTCAAGAAAGTCGGACCAGCGTTGGGCGGGCGCGACGCGCTCGGCTGCGGTGAGCGTCGGTCGAGAATTTCAAAGTTTGTCGAAGTCGGAGCCGGCAGTAGGCGTTACGGGCGCGCTGCCTGCCGCACGCCGGCTTCGTGTTAAAGTTTTCAAGAAATTCGGACCAGCGTTGGGCGGGCGCGACGCGCTCGGCTGCGGTAAGCGTCGGTCGAGAATTTCAAAGTTTGTCGAAGTCGGAGCCGGCAGTAGGCGTTACGGGCGCGCTGCCTGACGCACGCCGACTTCGTGTTAAAGTTTTCAAGAAAGTCGGACCAGCGTTGGGCGGGCGCGACGCGCTCGGCTGCGGTAAGCGTCGGTCGAGAATGTCAAAGTTTGTCGAAGTCGGAGCCGGCAGTAGGCGTTACGGGCGCGCTGCCTGCCGCACGCCGACTTCGTGTTAAAGTTTTCAAGAAAGTCGGACCAGCGTTGGGCGGGCGCGACGCGCTTGGCTGCGGTAAGCGTCGGTCGAGAATGTCAAAGTTTGTCGAAGTCGGAGCCGGCAGTAGGCGTTACGGGCGCGCTGCCTGCCGCACGCCGACTTAGTGTTAAAGTTTTCAAGAAAGTCGGACAAGCGTTGGGCGGGCGCGACGCGCTCGGCTGCGGTAATCGTCGGTCGAGAATTTCAAAGTTTGTCGAAGTCGGAGCCGGCAGTAGGCGTTACGGGCGCGCTGCCTGCCGCACGCCGACTTCGTGTTAAAGTTTTCAAGAAAGTCGGACCAGCGTTGGGCGGGCGCGACGCGCTCGGCTGCGGTAAGCGTCGGTCGAGAATGTCAAAGTTTGTCGAAGTCGGAGCCGGCAGTAGGCGTTACGGGCGCGCTGCCTGCCGCACGCCGACTTCGTGTTAAAGTTTTCAAGAAGTCTGACCAGCGTTGGGCGGGCGCGACGCGCTCGGCTGCGGTAAGCGTCGGTCGAGAATTTCAAAGTTTGTCGAAGTCGGAGCCGGCAGTAGGCGTTACGGGCGCGCTGCCTGCCGCACGCCGACTTCGTGTTAAAGTTTTCAAGAAAGTCGGACCAGCGTTGGGCGGGCGCGACGCGCTCCGCTGCGGTAAGCGTCGGTCGAGAATTTCAAAGTTTGTCGAAGTCGGAGCCGGCAGTAGGCGTTACGGGCGCGCTGCCTGCCGCACGCCGACTTCGTGTTAAAGTTTTCAAGAAGTCGGACCAGCGTTGGGCGGGCGCGACGCGCTCGGCTGCGGTAAGCGTCGGTCGAGAATTTCAAAGTTTGTCGAAGTCGGAGCCGGCAGTAGGCGTTACGGGCGCGCTGCCTGCGGCACGCCAACTTCGTGTTAAAGTTTTCAAGAAAGTCGGACCAGCGTTGGGCGGACGCGACGCGCTCGGCTGCGGTAAGCGTCGGTCGAGAATTTCAAAGTTTGTCGAAGTCGGAGCCGGCAGTAGGCGTTACGGGCGCGCTGCCTGCCGCACGCCGACTTCGTGTTAAAGTTTTCAAGAAAATCGGACCAGCGTTGGGCGGGCGCGACGCGCTCGGCTGCGGTAAGCGTCGGTCGAGAATTTCAAAGTTTGTCGAAGTCGGAGCCGGCAGTAGGCGTTACGGGCGCGCTGCCTGCCGCACGCCGACTTCGTGTTAAAGTTTTCAAGAAAGTCGGACCAGCGTTGGGCGGGCGCGACGCGCTGGGCTGCGGTAAGCGTCGGTCGAGAATGTCAAAGTTTGTCGAAGTCGGAGCCGCAGTAGGCGTTACGGGCGCGCTGCCTGCCGCACGCCGACTTCGTGTTAAAGTTTTCAAGAAAGTCGGACCAGCGTTGGGCGGGCTCGGCTGCGGTAAGCGTCGGTCGAGAATTTCAAAGTTTGTCGAAGTCGGAGCCGGCAGTAGGCGTTACGGGCGCGCTGCCTGCCGCACGCCGACTTCGTGTTAAAGTTTTCAAGAAAGTCGGACCAGCGTTGGGCGGGCGCGACGCGCTCGGCTGCGGTAAGCGTCGGTCGAGAATTTCAAAGTTTGTCGAAGTCGGAGCCGGCAGTAGGCGTTACGGGCGCGCTGCCTGCCGCACGCCGACTTCGTGTTAAAGTTTTCAAGAAAGTCGGACCAGCGTTGGGCGGGCGCGACGCGCTCGGCTGCGGTAAGCGTCGGTCGAGAATTTCAAAGTTTGTCGAAGTCGGAGCCGGCAGTAGGCGTTACGGGCGCGCTGCCTGCCGCACGCCGACTTCGTGTTAAAGTTTTCAAGAAAGTCGGACATTCAAGTCGGAGGTGCGAGCTTAACCGCACAATTCTCCCTGGACGCCGACTTTTCTCTATGGGAACCGTTGTTCGGACGCCACAGGGCTCGCTCCTTCGTTTTCTGGTAGGAAGTTCGTGCTTGTTCGGTTGGCGTAGCAGAGACGCAATTTTACGCGTATCGCTGGACCGCTCGTCTTCGTGCGTGTTTTACTTGCTTTCACTCGTCTTTCAACTTGTATCTTCTTTACCATCGCGTGCGCACGCAAGTTGAATGCTCTCTTCGCCGTTTACGTCGTCGCCGTCGCCGTCATCGTCGCCGTCGACTTCGCATGAGCCAGCATTCATTCGGAGGTGCGAGCTTATCCGCGCAATTCTCCCTGGACGCCGCCTTTTCTCTATGGGAACCGTTGTTCGGACGCCACTCGGCTCGCTCCTTCGTTTTCCGGTCGGAAGTTCGTGCTTGTTCGGTTGGCGTATCAGAGAGGCAATTTTACGCGTATTGCTGGACCGCTCGTCTTCGTGCGTGTTTTAGTTGCTTTTTCTCGTTTTCACTGGTCGTTTAACTTGTATCGTCTTTACCATCGCGTGCGCCCGTAAGTTGAATGCTCTCTTCGCCGTTTACGTCGTCGCCGTCGCCGTCGCCGTCATCGTCGCCGTCGACTTCGCATGAGCCAGCATTCATTCGGAGGTGCGAGCTTATCCGCGCAATTCTCCCTGGACGCCGCCTTTTCTCTATGGGAACCGTTGTTCGGACGCCACTCGGCTCGCTCCTTCGTTTTCCGGTCGGAAGTTCGTGCTTGTTCGGTTGGCGTATCAGAGAGGCAATTTTACGCGTATTGCTGGACTGCTCGTCTTCGTGCGTGTTTTAGTTGCTTTTTCTCGTTTTCACTGGTCGTTTAACTTGTATCGTCTTTACCATCGCGTGCGCCCGTAAGTTGAATGCTCTCTTCGCCGTTTACGTCGTCGCCGTCGCCGTCGCCGTCATCGTCGCCGTCGACTTCGCATGAGCCAGCATTCATTCGGAGGTGCGAGCTTATCCGCGCAATTCTCCCTGGACGCCGCCTTTTCTCTATGGGAACCGTTGTTCGGACGCCACTCGGCTCGCTCCTTCGTTTTCCGGTCGGAAGTTCGTGCTTGTTCGGTTGGCGTATCAGAGAGGCAATTTTACGCGTATTGCTGGACCGCTCGTCTTCGTGCGTGTTTTAGTTGCTTTTTCTCGTTTTCACTGGTCGTTTAACTTGTATCGTCTTTACCATCGCGTGCGCCCGTAAGTTGAATGCTCTCTTCGCCGTTTACGTCGTCGCCGTCGCCGTCGCCGTCATCGTCGCCGTCGACTTCGCATGAGCCAGCATTCATTCGGAGGTGCGAGCTTATCCGCGCAATTCTCCCTGGACGCCGCCTTTTCTCTATGGGAACCGTTGTTCGGACGCCACTCGGCTCGCTCCTTCGTTTTCCGGTCGGAAGTTCGTGCTTGTTCGGTTGGCGTATCAGAGAGGCAATTTTACGCGTATTGCTGGACCGCTCGTCTTCGTGCGTGTTTTAGTTGCTTTTTCTCGTTTTCACTGGTCGTTTAACTTGTATCGTCTTTACCATCGCGTGCGCCCGTAAGTTGAATGCTCTCTTCGCCGTTTACGTCGTCGCCGTCGCCGTCGCCGTCATCGTCGCCGTCGACTTCGCATGAGCCAGCATTCATTCGGAGGTGCGAGCTTATCCGCGCAATTCTCCCTGGACGCCGCCTTTTCTCTATGGGAACCGTTGTTCGGACGCCACTCGGCTCGCTCCTTCGTTTTCCGGTCGGAAGTTCGTTTTGTTCGGTTGGCGTAGCAGAGTGGCAATTTTACGCGTATCGCTGGACCGCTCGTCTTCGTGCGTGTTTTAGTTGCTTTTTCTCGCTTTCACTGATCGTTCCCCGTTCCTCTTGAACGTAAATGCCGTCTTCGCCGTTTGCGCCGTCGCCGTCATGGTCGCCGTCGTCTTCGCCTGGGCCGGCAGTCCTTCGGAGCAGAAAGCTTGTCCGCACAACGCTCCCTGGACGCCGCCTCCTCCTCTATACGGGAACCGTTGTTCGGAGAGTCTGCTCCCGGACCAACCACTTGGCTCGCTCCTTCGCCTCATCTGCCTGTTTTAGATCTAACCCTTTATCGCTCGCCGTTTTTTGGCAGGCAGATGTGAGGGTAGTGCTGCCAACTCGCTCGTCGACGCCGTCGTCTGTTTGCTCTTCGCGTACCGCATTCCCTACCGAAGGATCTATCGACGCCGCTCTTCGCGTACCGCATTCCCTACCGAAGAAGCTATCGACTCTGCATCAACTACTTCCCTAGTCCGGTTGATGGCACCAAGGTCGGATATTGTTTCCGTGAACGCGTTAGCATGGTCATCAGCGTTAGCGGCCGCCGTCTTTGACGACACCTTCTTTGATGCTGCTCTAACATCGCCGCCGCCGCCGCGCACTCCTGACGTACCGTTGGCGCGTTTGTCTTATCGGTCGGCCGCCGCCTCAGTTTGTTTCGCTTATCGCCGGCTAAGTCGAACCACTAGCCACCGTCGCCGTTGACATTGCCTTTCGCCGCCGCCGCCGCCTTTCGTCAGCCAGTTGCCGATGTTGAAGCTTTTCCCTGTCGGTGTCGTCCGTTGCTTTCGTTCGGTCCCGTGCTCGTCGTCAAATTGTCGTTTGCCGTCCGAAAATCCCGTCGTGCATGTTTCACAGTCCGGAGGTCATCTCGGTCGAGGGAGACATATCGTCCCTTCCAAGCGCTCGCTTCAGTGATCGATACTTGTGTCGAAAGTCCTTGCGACTCGATGCTCGAATCGGACTCGTTCGTCTTGTAAATGCGATCAGGAATGAGGAGAGTTCGAACGCGCTACCGCGTTTGCGCGTCATTTCCATCGTTTGCCAGCTTGTCGTATCGTCGGTCTCCAATTGCCGAGTGCTGCTGCTGTTCTACCGACGCGTCTTGGCCGCCTTACGCGTCTGGGAAGAACAATTTGACGGACCGCGTACGCGTCGCGAACCTCTAACCGCGATGCCGCCGCCGCCTACGCCGCCTCCGCTGCCGCCGCCCCGCAGCTCCGTCAGTCGCCGCCGTCTTAGCGCAGTCGAACGTTCTGTGGGCCGAAATAGCCGTCCGCCTTCCTACCTTTAACCGGCTGCCGTCTTCCAGCAGTTACCCGCGTGTGCCGACACCATCCTCCTGCGTCGGCGACAGGAGCAGCCACCACATGCTACCGTTCGTCGTCGTCGTGAGTCGCGCGTCTACTGCTCGTCGGTTAAATGGCGGTCGCTTCCCGGAACTTTCGATAGCTAGCACGCTCGCGTAGACTGGTGCTGGTGTACGATAGTCGCGCGACGCCTAGTCGACTCGTCTCTCCTTCGGTCACCCTACTTCGCGTCTCTCGCGCCAGCGCCGCGTGTTGACGACGCGAAAGCGTGGAAGTGCCGTAAACAACGTGTTCGTCGTTTAGCGATTAAGCCGGGAGCCTCGCCGCCGCCGTCGCATGGAACGATGTCGCGAATGACCGGGCACCGAAGCCGCCGCTGCTTCTTCGTTCGTTTTGCGCTCATCGATCCTGCCGAAAATGCGTCGTCGTCGGCTTGCGCCTCCCGCCCGGCCGCGTTCGTCGTCGCCGCCGCCGTGACACGAACGCGCGCACGAAATCCCCCCAGAACAAAAAACGATACCTGGTTGATCCTGCCAGTAGTCATATGCTTGTCTCAAAGCTTAAGCCATGCAAGTGTAAGTTCACGCCACGCATTAGAACGGGCGAAACCGCGAATGGCTCAGGAACCGGACCTAATCCTCGGGACCGTAATCCTCCTCGGAGGCGATGGATAACTGTGGCAATTCTAGAGCTAATACATGTGACACATGCCGCGATCGGTCGGCGCGTTGCCGTCGCCTGCGCGCCGTCACGCGCGTGGGCACCCGCGTCGTCCGTTACGGGTCGCGGCGCGACATATTAGACTGAGACCGATGCGCGTCATTCCGTCCTCTCGTCGCGGTCGCCGTCGTGCGGTCGTCTTCCGCCCTCCGGGTGTTGGCGGTCTGCGGCGGCGTTCTTGTGGCGGGGCTAAAGGGCGGCGCGCTCCGCTTTGGTGACTCTGGATAACTCACTGGTCGATCGCACTGGCTTTCACGCCTGGCGACGGGTCTCTCGAGGGTCCGCCCTATCAACTGTCGACGGTCGGTTAAGTGCCTACCGTGGTTACAACGGGTAACGGGGAATCGGGGTTCGATTCCGGAGAGGGAGCATGCGAAACGGCTACCACATCCAAGGAAGGCAGCAGGCGCGCAAATTACCCACTCCCGGCACGGGGAGGTAGTGACGAAAAATAACGACGCGGGACTCTGTCGAGGCCCCGCGATCGGAATGAGTACACTTCAAATCCGTTAACGAGGACCAACCGGAGGGCAAGTCTGGTGCCAGCAGCCGCGGTAATTCCAGCTCCGGTAGCGTATATTAAAGTTGTTGCGGTTAAAAAGCTCGTAGTCCGAACTCGGGTTCGTGGTCGCGTTCGCGGCCCCGGGGCGGCGGCGCCATCGTCCGTCGTTGACTTTGGTCGTCCGTGCGCATTCCCGGCCCTTTCCGCCGGTGTCAACCGCTTGTACATCCGCCACGCGGTCCTGCCGGCGAAGTTACGCGGGGGAGTAGTGGGTGTTTTTTCCGACGGGTTTGCCGCGGAGGTGCGGGGGGTCCCGCGAGCGTCGCCGTCGTCGGCGGCGCCGGGTTTCCGTTCCGTCTGGCGCGCGCGGTCAAAAGGCGGTGCGATTCGCGCGGCGTCTCTTCCCTGTCGGCGGCGGCCAGCGGCGTTTGCTCGTCGTCTGCGTCGCCGTCGTCGCCTAAAAGGGCGGTTGCGTCGCGTCGTTCCGTCTCGCGTTCAACGTCACGGCGGAGCGTTCTTCCCTGCCGCTACGCGCGGTGGCCTCCTCTTCCCTCACCGTCCTCCAATCTGCCCTCGGTTGCCTCTGCTATACCTACCTCCGCGTCTATCTTCGCGCCTGTTCTGCGCGCGTGTGCGGTCGGCGGTTTCTCCTCCAAGGGTGCTCTTGACCGAGTGTCCGCGGCGGCCGGTACGTTCACTTTGAAAAAATTAGAGTGCTCAGAGCGGGCTGTTCAAGCTTGCATACGATAAGCATGGAATGATGGAAGAGGGCCTCGTCTACGTCTGTCGGTCTCCGTCTACGGCGAGGCAATGATCGAAGGGAGCGGTCGGGGCCACTCGTATTGCGACGTTAGAGGTGAAATTCTTGGATCGTCGCAAGACGAACTGCAGCGATGGCGTGTTAAAGTTTTCAAGAAAGTCGGACCAGCGTATGGCGGGCGCGACGCGCTCGGCTGCGGTAAGCGTCGGTCGAGAATTTCAAAGGTTGTCGAAGTCGGAGCCGGCAGTAGGCGTTACGGGCGCGCTGCCTGCCGCACGCCGACTTCGTGTTAAAGTTTTCAAGAAAGTCGGACCAGCGTTGGACGGGCGCGACGCGCTCGGCTGCGGTAGGCGTCGGTCGAGAATTTCAAAGTTTGTCGAAGTCGGAGCCGGCAGTAGGCGTTACGGGCGCGCTGCCTGCCGCACGCCGACTTCGTGTTAAAGTTTTCAAGAAAGTCGGACCAGCGTTGGGCGGGCGCGACGCGCTCGGCTGCGGTAAGCGTCGGTCGAGAATTTCAAAGTTTGTCGAAGTCGGAGCCGGCAGTAGGCGTTACGGGCGCGCTGCCTGCCGCACGCCGACTTCGTGTTAAAGTTTTCAAGAAAGTCGGACCAGCGTTGGGCGGGCGCGACGCGCTCGGCTGCAGTAAGCGTCGGTCGAGAATTTCAAAGTTTGTCGAAGTCGGAGCCGGCAGTAGGCGTTACGGGCGCTCTGCCTGCCGCACGCCGACTTCGTGTTAAAGTTTTCAAGAAAGTCGGACCAGCGTTGGGCGGGCGCGACGCGCTCGGCTGCGGTAAGCGTCGGTCGAGAATTTCAAAGTTTGTCGAAGTCGGAGCCGGCAGTAGGCGTTACGGGCGCGCTGCCTGCCGCACGCCGACTTCGTGTTAAAGTTTTCAAGAAAGTCGGACCAGCGTTGGGCGGGCGCGACGCGCTCGGCTGCGGTAAGCGTCGGTCGAGAATTTCAAAGTTTGTCGAAGTCGGAGCCGGCAGTAGGCGTTACGGGCGCGCTGCCTGCCGCACGCCGACTTCGTGTTAAAGTTTTCAAGAAAGTCGGACCAGCGTTGGGCGGGCGCGACGCGCTCGGCTGCGGTAAGCGTCGGTCGAGAATTTCAAAGTTTGTCGAAGTCGGAGCCGGCAGTAGGCGTTACGGGCGCGCTGCCTGCCGCACGCCGACTTCGTGTTAAAGTTTTCAAGAAAGTCGGACCACCGTTTGGCGGGCGCGACGCGCTCGGCTGCGGTAAGCGTCGGTCGAGAATTTCAAAGTTTGTCGAAGTCGGAGCCGGCAGTAGGCGTTACGGGCGCGCTGCCTGCAGCACGCCGACTTCGTGTTAAAGTTTTCAAGAAAGTCGGACCAGCGTTGGGCGGGCGCGACGCGCTCGGCTGCGGTAAGCGTCGTTCGAGAATTTCAAAGTTTGTCGAAGTCGGAGCCGGCAGTAGGCGTTACGGGCGCGCTGCCTGCCGCACGCCGACTTCGTGTTAAAGTTTTCAAGAAAGTCGGACCAGCGTTGGGCGGGCGCGACGCGCTCGGCTGCGGTAAGCGTCGGTTGAGAATTTCAAAGTTTGTCGAAGTCGGAGCCGGCAGTAGGCGTTACGGGCGCGCTGCCTGCCGCACGCCGACTTCGTGTTAAAGTTTTCAAGAAAGTCGGACCAGCGTTGGGCGGGCGCGACGCGCTCGGCTGCGGTAAGCGTCGGTCGAGAATTTCAAAGTTTGTCGAAGTCGGAGCCGGCAGTAGGCGTTACGGGCGCGCTGCCTGCCGCACGCCGACTTCGTGTTAAAGTTTTCAAGAAAGTCGGACCAGCGTTGGGCGGGCGCGACGCGCTCGGCTGCGGTAAGCGTCGGTCGAGAATTTCAAAGTTTGTCGAAGTCGGAGCCGGCAGTAGGCGTTACGGGCGCGCTGCCTGCCGCACGCCGACTTCGTGTTAAAGTTTTCAAGAAAGTCGGACCAGCGTTGGGCGGGCGCGACGCGCTCGGCTGCGGTAAGCGTCGGTCGAGAATGTCAAAGTTTGTCGAAGTCGGAGCCGGCAGTAGGCGTTACGGGCGCGCTGCCTGCCGCACGCCGATTTCGTGTTAAAGTTTTCAAGAAAGTCGGACCAGCGTTGGGCGGGCGCGACGCGCTCGGCTGCGGTAAGCGTCGGTCGAGAATTTCAAAGTTTGTCGAAGTCGGAGTCGGCAGTAGGCGTTACGGGCGCGCTGCCTGCCGCACGCCGACTTCGTGTTAAAGTTTTCAAGAAAGTCGGACCAGCGTTGGGCGGGCGCGACGCGCTCGGCTGCGGTAAGCGTCGGTCGAGAATTTCAAAGTTTGTCGAAGTCGGAGTCGGCAGTAGGCGTTACGGGCGCGCTGCCTGCCGCACGCCGACTTCGTGTTAAAGTTTTCAAGAAAGTCGGACCAGCGTTGGGCGGGCGCGACGCGCTCGGCTGCAGTAAGCGTCGGTCGAGAATTTCAAAATTTGTCGAAGTCGGAGCCGGCAGTAGGCGTTACGGGCGCGCTGCCTGCCGCACGCCGACTTCGTGTTAAAGTTTTCAAGAAAGTCGGACCAGCGTTGGGCGGGCGCGACGCGCTCGGCTGCGGTAAGCGTCGGTCGAGAATGTCAAAGTTTGTCGAAGTCGGAGCCGGCAGTAGGCGTTACGGGCGCGCTGCCTGCCGCACGCCGACTTCGTGTTAAAGTTTTCAAGAAAGTCGGACCAGCGTTGGGCGGGCGCGACGCGCTCGGCTGCGGTAAGCGTCGGTCGAGAATTTCAAAGTTTGTCGAAGTCGGAGCCGGCAGTAGGCGTTACGGGCGCGCTGCCTGCCGCACGCCGACTTCGTGTTAAAGTTTTCAAGAAAGTCGGACCAGCGTTGGGCGGGCGCGACGCGCTCGGCTGCGGTAAGCGTCGGTCGAGAATTTCAAAGTTTGTCGAAGTCGGAGCCGGCAGTAGGCGTTACGGGCGCGCTGCCTGCCGCACGCCGACTTCGTGTTAAAGTTTTCAAGAAAGTCGGACCACCGTTGGGCGGTCGCGACGCGCTCGGCTGCGGTAAGCGTCGGTCGAGAATTTCAAAGTTTGTCGAAGTCGGAGCCGGCAGTAGGCGTTACGGGCGCGCTGCCTGCCGCACGCCAACTTCGTGTTAAAGTTTTCAAGAAAGTCGGACCAGCGTTGGGCGGGCGCGACGCGCTCGGCTGCGGTAAGCGTCGGTCGAGAATTTCAAAGTTTGTCGAAGTCGGAGCCGGCAGTAGGCGTTACGGGCGCGCTCCCTGCCGCACGCCGACTTCGTGTTAAAGTTTTCAAGAAAGTCGGACCAGCGTTGGGCGGGCTCGGCTGCGGTAAGCGTCGGTCGAGAATGTCAAAGTTTGTCGAAGTCGGACCCGGCAGTAGGCGTTACGGGCGCGCTGCCTGCCGCACGCCGACTTCGTGTTAAAGTTTTCAAGAAAGTCGGACCAGCGTTGGGCGGGCGCGACGCGCTCGGCTGCGGTAAGCGTCGGTCGAGAATTTCAAAGTTTGTCGAAGTCGGAGCCGGCAGTAGGCGTTACGGGCGCGCTGCCTGCCGCACGCCGACTTTGTGTTAAAGTTTTCAAGAAAGTCGGACCAGCGTTGGGCGGGCTCGGCTGCGGTAAGCGTCGGTCGAGAATGTCAAAGTTTGTCGAAGTCGGAGCCGGCAGTAGGCGTTACGGGCGCGCTGCCTGCCGCACGCCGACTTCGTGTTAAAGTTTTCAAGAAAGTCGGACCAGCGTTGGGCGGGCGCGACGCGCTCGGCTGCGGTAAGCGTCGGTCGAGAATGTCAAAGTTTGTCGAAGTCGGAGCCGGCAGTAGGCGTTACGGGCGCGCTGCCTGCCGCACGCCGACTTCGTGTTAAAGTTTTCAAGAAAGTCGGACCAGCGTTGGGCGGGCGCGACGCGCACGGCTGCGGTAAGCGTCGGTCGAGAATTTCAAAGTTTGTCGAAGTCGGAGTCGGCAGTAGGCGTTACGGGCGCGCTGCCTGCCGCACCCCGACTTCGTGTTAAAGTTTTCAAGAAAGTCGCACCAGCGTTGGGCGGGCGCGACGCGCTCGGCTGCGGTAAGCGTCGGTCGAGAATTTCAAAGTTTGTCGAAGTCGGAGCCGGCAGTAGGCGTTACGGGCGCGCTGCCTGCCGCATGCCGACTTCGTGTTAAAGTTTTCAAGAAAGTCGGATCAGCGTTGGGCGGGCGCGACGCGCTCGGCTGCGGTAAGCGTCGGTCGAGAATTTCAAAGTTTGTCGAAGTCGGAGCCGGCAGTAGGCGTTACGGGCGCGCTGCCTGCCGCACGCCGACTTCGTGTTAAAGTTTTCAAGAAAGTCGGACCAGCGTTGGGCGGTCGCGACGCGCTCGGCTGCGGTAAGCGTCGGTCGAGAATTTCAAAGTTTGTCGAAGTCGGAGCCGGCAGTAGGCGTTACGGGCGCGCTGCCTGCCGCACGCCAACTTCGTGTTAAAGTTTTCAATAAAGTCGGACCAGCGTTGGGCGGGCGCGACGCGCTCGGCTGCGGTAAGCGTCGGTCGAGAATTTCAAAGTTTGTCGAAGTCGGAGCCGGCAGTAGGCGTTACGGGCGCGCTCCCTGCCGCACGCCGACTTCGTGTTAAAGTTTTCAAGAAAGTCGGACCAGCGTTGGGCGGGCGCGACGCGCTCGGCTGCTGTAAGCGTCGGTCGAGAATGTCAAAGTTTGTCGAAGTCGGAGCCGGCAGTAGGCGTTACGGGCGCGCTGCCTGCCGCACGCCGACTTCGTGTTAAAGTTTTCAAGAAAGTCGGACCAGCGTTGGGCGGGCGCGACGCGCTCGGCTGCGGTAAGCGTCTGTCGAGAATGTCAAAGTTTGTCGAAGTCGGAGCCGGCAGTAGGCGTTACGGGCGCGCTGCCTGCCGCACGCCGACTTCGTGTTAAAGTTTTCAAGAAAGTCGGACCAGCGTTGGGCGGGCTCGGCTGCGGTAAGCGTCGGTCGAGAATTTCAAAGTTTGTCGAAGTCGGAGCCGGCAGTAGGCGTTACGGGCGCGCTGCCTGCCGCACGACCACTTCGTGTTAAAGTTTTCAAGAAAGTCGGACCAGCGTTGGGCGGGCGCGACGCGCTCGGCTCCGGTAAGCGTCGGTCGAGAATTTCAAAGTTTGTCGAAGTCGGAGCCGGCAGTAGGCGTTACGGGCGCGCTGCCTGCCGCACGCCGACTTCGTGTTAAAGTTTTCAAGAAAGTCGGACCAGCGTTGGGCGGGCGCGACGCGCTCGGCTGCGGTAAGCGTCTGTCGAGAATGTCAAAGTTTGTCGAAGTCGGAGCCGGCAGTAGGCGTTACGGGCGCGCTGCCTGCCGCACGCCGACTTCGTGTTAAAGTTTTCAAGAAAGTCGGACCAGCGTTGGGCGGGCGCGACGCGCTCGGCTGCGGTAAGCGTCGATCGAGAATTTCAAAGTTTGTCGAAGTCGGAGCCGGCAGTAGGCGTTACGGGCGCGCTGCCTGCCGCACGCCGACTTCGTGTTAAAGTTTTCAAGAAAGTCGGACCAGCGTTGGGCGGGCGCGACGCCCTCGGCTGCGGTAGGCGTCGATCGAGAATTTCAAAGTTTGTCGAAGTCGGAGCCGGCAGTAGGCGTTACGGGCGCGCTGCCTG
>CAXIWW010000703.1:5000-17500 GCA_964036315.1 Acanthosepion esculentum
TACGGCCGGCATTGAGTAACGTTTTCTAAAGGGTAATTTTTTACTGGAAACCTCCTGTATTTGCCATTAGCAAAACTGAATTTATAGGGAAAAAATTTACTACTGTTTTGGAACTGGCTGAAAAGTTTTTTCTATTCAAGTTGCTTCCTGTTGTATCGTCAAATTTGTCTGGGAGAATTATTTTAAATGTCAAAACTCTCGTGTTACTGCCTTTATTAAATCAACCATTGCAGACGAATAAACTAAACATTTTCAGTATACAGTGGAACCTAGGTTCACGAATTTAATTCGTTCCTGAAGGCCGTTCGTAATCCGAAAAGTTCGTAAACCGAATCTATTTTTCAAATAGGAATCAATGTAGCGGAAAATGTCACAGTACAATAAAATTGGAAAAAACACAACACAAGACAGGAATGTATTCAACACGGCGGTCGACTCAGAAATGATTCCGTTCGGCGTAATTCGGTTCGGCAATGTTTTACGAGAATCGAAATTTTGTTCGATATCCGAGGCATTTTCTTCTCGAATTTTCTGTTCGAAAACCGATTTATTTGACATGTGAGACGTTCGAGAACCGAGGTTGCACTGTATTACTCTTTTTATTTTATGTAAGATGAAAATGCAAGTCTTCTTTGTCTCTGTCCCGTGTCCCTTCAGGACGATGGTGAACATGGCTCTACACAATTTCCTCTCATTTGTAGCTCTTAGTAAATTTTGTCTTTTTCTTATCTCTCCTAATCCCCGTTCTGCTAGTCAATTACACAAGTTCGTTATGTTGGTTATATACTGTTTTCCTCTGTCCTTTTTGCATTTACTATGTCCTCTGACTGCCAAATTCTGAAAACCCTCTTTTCTCATTATGTGCCCTGTCAAGTGCCTTTTTCTGATGCTAAATATAAGGGTCCTTTTCGTTTCCATTTTCTCTAAAACTTCGTCGTTGCTCACATGTTTCGGTCCATGGTATCCTCAGCATCCTTCTGTAGAATAACATTTCTTTTGCTTCATGTTTCTTCTTCATCTGTACGGAGATTGTCCAGCATTCACAGCCATGGAGGAGGACTGATATTACATAACATTTCAGTACTACTTTCTTTGTTCCTAACGAAATCTGTTTCTTAATATTCTGCTTAGCTTTTGGGATGCTTCTTTAGTCATCCTAATACGTCTTTGGATCTCAGTGTCGAACTTTCCTTCCTCTGTTAAAACACTTCCCAGATATTTAAATGTCTGCCCTTGTTTTATTATTTTGGTATTTCCAATTTGTAATTTTCATGTTGAGCTATTTGTTTACTAACAACCATGCATTCTGTTTTCTTGCAATTGAGATTTAGTCCTTTGTTCTCTCTTTCCTTCACTAACTTCTGTAGTAGTTCTTGTAACTTTCTGTAACTGCTATCAGCACTGGGTCATCTGCATATTTTTATGTTGTTAAAATTGTTGCTGCCAATCATGAATCCTGGTAGGTATTCTAATTCTCCCAGAATCGACACAGTGTATAGTTTAAATAAGTCCGCTGAGGAGACACGGCCTTGTTTTACAACATTTTATATCTAACGAAATGCTCTCACACGCTTAAAAACAGATTTCAGCGGTTTATAGAGTAAATACCGTGAATGACCATATGTATTAAAAGTAGTTTGCCGAGTTTCATAATGCTCTGTGGTTGTCAAGATTATTTCAGGTTGAACGCAAACAAATCAATATATCAACGTTTTACGATGCAATAGTGTTGTGTCGTGGCACAATAGTAAAAAGAAGAAAATCAAGTCGAGGTTGGTTTAAGGAACAAGTGTATTTAACATCACAGATACAAAGGTAGGAAACGGGTACTACTCAGCTAGGCAGTTGTAGTACTGTCGCTGCTTACACACCGGGTAGGTATTACTGGCACTATATATAGTGAGAACCGGTGTAATTCCCTTGTGTTAGAAAGGCCGGTGTAACAAATAGATAGTCTACCTATTCAAAATATCGAAATCAAGAGTTGAGCAATCATTTGCGCCATCTTAATTATGTTAGTGCATTTGATATTTCGCTTTCAGTTTCAAATAAGATATAAAAAAATAGTTTTTAGACGTTCCGGTTTTGCAACGATTTATGACGGGCGATGAATCGTGGATAATATACAGTAACAGGGAGTGAAATAGATTGTGGAAGAAATGAAATGCACAACTTCTAAATGTACTAAAAGCCGCTTTCCATCCAAGGAAAGTGGATGCTGTGCATATGATAGGATTGGGTGTCTTAATATTTGTTATTTCTGAAGAACCATACTATTGATTAGAAGAAAGTACCATAATATTTGTTCTTTCTGGAGAAGCTAACGTTTGATTGGATGTGGTTATTCTATTATTTGTTCTTTCTGGAGAAGCAGACGATTGGATGTGGTTTGTAAGTTTGCTCAATTCCTTATGGGTCTTAATTTAATGCTGAAATTTAATTTTCTTGGTAGCATTAATAATTTTGTTTACAAAAATATATTACTTGTAATTCTTTTTAAAAAAATTGTATTGCTGTAAATTTTATTTTATTTTTTTTTACAAAAATATATTGCTGGTAATATTTTTCAAAAAATTATTACTGGTAATTTTTTTTACTATGAAAATACATTGATGGTATTTCACTATAAAATCTTTCTTTTATATTTTCATAGTGTTGACCCAAGTTTGAAGGTTAACTATTTGCCTGTAGCTGGGACTCTAACAGGTGCTGCCACCCCGGGTCAGTTCGGATCTGGGAACAACAGCAATTAGGAGGTGGTTGTTCACTCCTCAAGACTTCCAATCTCGCGATCAAAAGCCTTAATGCCAGATGTAGTTTATCGTCAAACACAGCACGAATTGGAAGTGGTTGCTCTTGTATTCTTTCTGGAGAACCAAATGTTTGATTGGAAGTGGGTACCTTAATGTTTTTTCTTTTTGGAGAGCCAAGTGATTTATTGTAGGTGGGTACCCTGATATATTATTTTTCTGCTTAAACAAACATTTGTTTGTGAAATTTATTTTTCTGAAAAGTTGTATTAATAGAAATATTTTATAAACTTCAGTGAACATGGGCACTGTCTGCTCGGTCAATGAAAGCCAAATGTTTCCGTCTAAGGAAACAGTAAAATTACTATTATCAATACCATTACGCCCAGTTGTAGAAATCCAATAATGCTAAATGGAGAAATAGCACCGATATCTATCATTATTAATTATGTCTTGCTATATCTATATTTTACTCGTTGTTATATACACTTCTCTCTGGCAACGAACGAGGTGTGGCCATTGTCAGAATGGCTAACACATAGAACAAGGTGCCTGGTTCATGAAAGCAGAGATCAAACAGGCGGGGTCCACTTTGCTTGTTTACAAAAAAACAGGACGCCACTACGCGCCGCTTGGCTTCATTCAGTCAGCGAATCAAATTTCAGTAATTGATCCTCCGTTCTTTGACCTCTGCTCATAATTTGATTACTCAACACAGATCATTAAAATTCGGTCTGAGTCCCAGCTTAGAACAGGATGTGACCTGTGCTTTTTATTTGTTCGCAAAACAAGCACCATAAAAAAGGATACAGTAAAATCAAAAAAAAAAAAGAAAAGAAATATTAACAGGCCCTTCCTAGGAAAAGAAAAATAGTCAAACTATGTGACCTATGAGAATTTAAAAAGGATGTTGACAATTTAAAAATATGATACAGTCCGACATCTTTAATCCGGCACTTGGAACCAGGCCACTGTCAGACCACATAAATTGCCGGATGACAGAAATAAACCCTAAAAAACCGATGTAAACATAGACTTTCCAGCTCATTCCATATATATATATATATATATATATATATAGATTTTGTAGTGCGTATTCAATTTATGTAACGTAAATCATTCAAACGAAAAACAAATACTGAAGCTAATTATATGGCGAGAATCACATATAATTAGCTTCAGTATTTGTTTTTCGTTTGAATGATTTACGTTACACACACACACACACACACACACACACATATATATATATATATATATATATATATATATATATATATATATATTGCTGTCATATCTTAGCTAGAGTATATTTTATCTTAAATAGGACAAAGATAAAAAAAACAGGAAATAAAACAATCATTAATGCTGCCAAACAAGTTTTTTTTATTGTTTCATGCAATTCAAAAATTAACATAAGACTACAACCAAAACATAATATATACTTACTATCCTAAATGGCTAAATATACAGTTATATATAAGAAATAAGCAAAACCGTATCCCCAAAACGCTCTGCTGCTGTCGGCTGCTACGGAAATCTTTAAACAATGTGTGGCGCTGCCCTTATAGACGCTTAACCAACTAATAGCGGGCCAACTGAAAAAAGGGGTTGTCCAGAGTGCCGTATTAAATATAATCTCTTTAAATCAATATCAAGACATTGGTAGCAAACGGAATAAATTTAGATGTAAGTTCGCGTTGTTCCTTTGAGTTCATGAAAATGGTCAATCATAGTTGATTTTTAAGGGAATATATGTTAAAACATTTTTTCCCTGTGTATTGTTTTGTTCCAAATGGTATTGTTTTTCAAGTCACACATATTCTAACTGCAGAGTATTAGGGCCACAGCCTCAGCATACTAGGCGTTTCTGTGGCAGTTTCCATAGCAAGTAGGCTTTATTTGCACGTAGATTTGCTGGCCCCTGTCCAACCGGTTTTCAGTGTTGTTGTTCTCATAGACTGGTTGCTAACCAAGACTAAAAGGTCAAGTCTGCTATTTGATATTGAGACTTTAATGGATCTGGTACAGCTTTAAACAAAAGAATAACATTGGGTTGGCACCATGGGTATGACGATAAACTACAGCCAGTAACAAAACCTCTGATGGGGAGGCTTTGAGGAGGGGAGAACCATCTCTTACTTGCTGTTGTTCCCAGGTCCACACTGACCCACGGTTGTAGTACCTGTTAGGGTCCCAACTATGGGAAAACTGGGTGAAAACACTATGAAAGTATAAAAATACCTTTTTATAGTAAAATTTCAAGCGATGTATTTTTGTCCTAGAATTTCTTGAATAAAACTGTATTCGAAAATGTAACTGCAACAAAATTAGTTTTGTTGCAGTTACATTTTCGAATACAGTTTCACCGCCTCTCGTAATTATGTCCACACAAATATGTATATGCACAAAAGCTGAGTATTATCTACCATGTATTCAATTGTGAAAGCAGAATAACATAGATTATATTTTTATTACTTTAAAGCACCCAACAAAATTTAATTTTTCGGCATTAAATGACCCATAGGGAATTGATATGCCGTTAAACAAACATAACAAACAACAAATATTGGGATGCCTGCACTACGGTCGTTGTATTATTTTCAAGGATTTAATATATTTCGTTTTCAACTTCAGAAACTAAACTCGGTGTTGTTATATATACAAGCATTACACAAAAGAAAATACAGTATATATATTATACTGTATTATACGGTATATCTACTATACTATATTATACAGTATATCTACTATACTGTATTATACAGTATATCTACTATGCTGTATTATGCAGTATATCTATTGTATTATACGGTATATCTATTATGCTGTATTATGCGGTATATCTATAATTTTTTTGTATTATACGGTATATGTATTATACTGTATTATACAGTGTATCTATTGTTTTATATCATACGGTATATATGTATTATACTGTATTATACAGTGTATCTATTGTTTTATATCATACGGTATATATATATTATACTGTATTATACGGTATATATATTGTTTTGTATTATACGGTATATGTATTATACTGTATTATACGGTATATCTATTGTTTTGTATTATACACTATATGTATTATACTGTATTATACACTATATATATATATATATATATTGTTGAGTATAATATATATTATACGGTATATGTATTATACTGTATTATACACTATAGCTATTGTTTTATATTATACGGTATATCTATTATACTGTATTATATGGTATATCTATTATTTTATATTATACGGTATATCTATTATACTGTGTTATACGCTATATCTATTGTTTTATATTATACGGTATATCTCTTATACTGTATTTATTTAATCCTGTTTCAGGAAGCAATAATTATTGAACGTTCATTTTAAAATTCATGATTTACCTTTCGACCTTTCTCTAAATTAGATTCAGTTCAATGTTTTTTCTAAGTAACTGCTGTTCTTTGTTTCACATGGTGTACTGTAAGACATAGAGGGTGGATATGTGTGGGTAATGTAACGGGTTATATATAAACACTACTTTTAGTTGGTACACATGCTTGAATTGGCACTACTGTTATTATAATCAGTGAAATTAATGTCAACCTGTTTCGTCATTGAGAAGTCCTTAAAGAATGCTTCTCTATAGTCTATAGTAATTAGAAATCATGTTAAAATTCTATCTATCTATCTATCTATCTATGCAAAAGAAGCTGAAAATGGAACTGGAGTCTTTAACAATAATTTATATATATATATATCTTGTGACAACCTACAACATTATCAAGACGTCTTATACTTCATTTGTTGAATACACGTTCACATTCATATCCACTTTCACAAAACAGGAAAATACTCGTTGACAACACCAATATACTATATCACGAAAATAAGCAAACACTTTAGATTCTCGAGACCCTCTATATCAGAATCAACCAACCAACACTCAACAAAATTTATTACAGATATATGGCAGCAACATATTAAAGTGCATATAATTGATGTCATTTTATATTTATACCAATTTCCGATAAGCCCCCTTACATTGAAACGCTTGTATTGCGCGTTCGTGCGTGTTTTTACAAATTACCATTACAACGAAATGTGGATTTTATGGCATTTACAGTTAGGTTGTATTTGTAATTACCCGTGAAGATGATCTTAGAAATGATCGAAAGTACTTGGGTTAAAAAAAACCCCAAAAAACTACAGCGACTTCCTTGATAAATTTCATCTTAACATCAAGAAACTGTATCTGTCTATATTTCTGAGATGAGGTATTATGTACACTATTTACATTATTCGGACTATTGTCTTCATCTTTGTTGCCATATTTATCACAACGTTTCGGTCGTTGTACGCTCCGGCCTTCTACAGGTGGTTGGAATGTCGAACTGAACTCTTTATTTCGCTCACTAGTGTATCAAGAAACTGATTTGACAACTATAAAGAATTAGTATAAAAATAAGTAGACACAATATATCTATCAGTCAGTTAAGTGCCACACGCGATACACGCTTGGCTGATTTTTTACGTGACTTTTTGCGACGAATTTTTTTTTGTACGATAACAATTTTTATAACTTGGAAATAAATTTTGGAATAATTAAAATTAATTGCGAAATCCAGCGAAAGTCACCCATGAAATAAAAATAATTGTTTGTACGAAAATTAAGGATCTACGTACATCAAACTCTCGTTAAATTAAGGGGCGGCAGAAAAATATAGAAGCACTTTTAAAAAGTAAGCTTAAATATTAATGCAATACTTAAATGCAGCGATCAATTTTGAGTTCTGCGGTTTATTATTGTTGCCTATCGCAAAAAGAAATCTCCGTCAACAGAGGAACAGATTGCAATCAAAAGAGCCAAGGCTGCAGCGAGGAAAAGAATGTCCCATGCAAATGGAAAACCAGATCAAACGGTAGCCAGGAGAGCTTCCAATGCTGAGAATATGCAAAGACTAAGGGACACCGAAATTCTGAACCAGGCGAAGGTCCAATCAAGAGCCATCCGCGAGCTTAATTGCCGCCCAATCCTGCGGCTTTTAAGCTAGTGTTACATATATACAAGCTTATTTTCTTTTATCTGAAATATTCTCTGTATAATTTTCGATCTATATGATTAATATTCACTAATGAATTAAGTGCGTGGGCACGGTAGATGATGATGTTAAAAACAATGCTTTTTGTGTAAAAATAATGCTTACTTCAGCATCGGTTCCGCATATGTAGGACAATGCTGGTCGTTATCGTTTTAATGGACATAATAATAATAATCTTGTATCAGGTTGCAAGTTATTGGCACCCACTGAATATAAAAACCGGCATGACAGAGTGGGCCAATATCTGCACTAGAAAATTTTCAACTTCTACGGGAAGGAAACTGAAAGAAACTGGTACGAACACCACCCAGACCCGGTTACGGAGATAGGACCTGTTACAATTCTATGGGACTACACAATACACACTAACAGAACAATCAAAGCCAACCGCCCAGACATTGTTATTAGAGACCACAAACAAAAAAAAATGCCTCCTTATTGATATGGCAGTACCTGCAGACTGCAATGTATCTTTGAAGATATTCGAAAAGCTGTCAAAATACAAGGACCTTGAAATAGAAATCTCAAAAATGTGGCACATGGGAACATCAACAATCCCTGTTGTAATTAGAGCCTTAGGATTGGTTAGAAAAGATTCCAGGAGACTAATTGAAGGGATTCCTGGAAGTCCATGCCTGAAAGAGATACAAAAAATTGTTCTGAAAAGTACAGCCCACACTTTACGAAGGGCTTTATCTATGTAATTATTATTATTATTTATTTTTTTTGCAGTGGAAAGTGTCATGATACCATTTCTAACCTTAGGTCCGGAAAGAAATGTGTAAACGCCAGATATCAAAGAAAATAAAAATAATAATAATAATAATAATATATTTTTAATTCATGAACTGTGATATTTTCGGAAGAATATTCTTGCTTTTGGGTCATTTTCTTTTGTATTATTCTGATCGGGCTACAGTAAAAATTCGAACGGAAATAAAAAGCCTACTTTCTTTCCAGTAACCCTAAAAAACATAAAATGAACTGCTTTAAGCGTATTTAATAACAATCCACTTATCCGGATAGTGTAATGATTAGTGAGAAAGCCATGAATCTCTCTCTCTCTCTCTTGTATTCATCCAGCTATGGGTTAAATAACAGGAACAAAGACCACTTGTCCGATTTCGCTTCTCGGAAGGTGTGTCAAGGGCTGAAATTAATCGGAGTTTTTTATTTTAACATAATACCACGTGTAAGTGTGTGTATGAGTCGATTGAGAAGTTTCAATGTGGCCGGAGAAGCGTGACGCACGAAGAAGGCGGAGGACGCCGGTCAGCCTCGACCACTGACGAGAAGATTCAGCAATGGTAATGGCGAACCGGCGAGGTATCATGTTATCTGTAGATTCGGATCACTGCTCTTTGTTCATCCTTGGTGCACACTGATAACGGAGCGACCATGTTTATACTGTAACAGCAGCAAGAAAACTGATGCGATCAAGCTCTAAATTATATTACGTGACAACATTTGTACCAAATATAAGTACGCATGAGCAGAAAGCAGTGTGACAAAGCTAAATATATATTATGGCGAAAGAGTCGATATTTCTTTTTACTTACTGTCATATATATATATATATATATATATATATATATATATATATATATTGTATGTATGTATGTACGGTTGTATTTGCTGGAATATAGTAGGTGTCTCCAAAAAATTTAAATAAATTAAAATATGAATATTTGAGTAAGTACATGTCCCAGACATGCGAAATTAAATAGGCTTCATGTTGAACAATAAAAGATTTATTTGTCAACATTCGAACAAGATATGCAAAGGGAAGCAGATTTTATAGCAATTTTAACAAAGTTTCACAAATGTTCAATACGCGCACCACCTCCAGCTCCTGCCAAACACGCAGTGGCATGTCTTGCGTAACATTATCCAGCGCCTCAGTGATTCTCTGTTTAAGTTCCTCTAATGTTGTGGGAAGAGCGGGAATATAGGCCTGTCATTTCCCATACGTCCATAGAAAAAATCACATTGTGTCAAGTCAGATGAACGTGGTGACAATTTCAGCAGCACATTGCCATTACCACTGACACACCCGATCCATCTTCCTAGTAGATTCTCATCGAGTTATGGCCACACAGTCAAATTAGTTTGTAGACATTTTATTAAAATTTGAGATCATTTGAGGGAGAATTGGCTGCTATTAGGCTACAAAATGAAGACAATTATTTTGGTTTGGTTTCGTTTCGTTTCGTTTCGTTTGGTTTCGTTTATTTTCTTTTATGGCACATCCACCTCAATGGGTTACTTAATGCCGACAATATTTTTAGGATTGGTTCTTATATTCTTTGTAAGAAATCAGTTTTTAGATCAGGTTTCATTGACGTATCTTTGTTAAGAGGGTTTTGTCGAGAGTCAAATCTATTGCTGGTAATATTTTATTCTTCAAGAATGTATTGCTGGTATTTTTTTTCCAAAATATATTACTGGTATTTTTACTATAAAAATGCATTTTTATACTTTCTTAGTGTTTTGATCCCAGTTTGGGGGTTAACTATTTGCCCATATCTGGGACCCTAACAGGTGCTACTATCCAGGATCAGAGTGGACCACGGAACAACAGCTAATAAGAGGTGGTTTCCCGTGCCTCAGTACCTCCCAATCAGAAGTCTTGCTGCCGGATGTAATTTATCGTCATACCCAGGACGTAATTTTTTTTTTTCGGGATATCCTGTACATTTATGTTAACAAATATAGAAAAATATACAAGGTGTTCACAAAGTAATTGTTGTCTGAAACATAAAAACGTCATCAATTGTGGTTTGACACATACAAGAAATAATGAATCTATTAATATCATTAAAATAATTTTAATAATAACATTAATATGCAACAAATAATTAGTCGCCACCTCTTCAAAGTTTTTCGCAATCTCTTCTTTGAAATTGTCGAAAGATATTTTGGACAGCATGTATATTATTTGCAATTTTTTCGAGCGTTGTATGCATGTACGTATATGTGCTTTTCGTTCCAATATGTGCCTCTGATTATTTACTTACCTTCTTCGCAACTTGTAAAATATCGTTTCCCTGTGGACGACCCAGATTACTAATCGTAGAGTCACGCGGTTTCAAAGGTCATTAATAGACTGGCGCCTCTTTGTAACTCGTCCTATTCTCTGGCTGTTCTTTCTACCACGAAATCAAATCGGACTTTATTGCATAACAAATACGGAGACCGCATCTGATTCAAATGATTTGCGGCGGTATATTACAGTCGGCTCTTCGCCGCTTAGCAATTTAAATTGCAATAAGCCCGAACTCGGCGTTTCTTGTCCTTGCAATAAGCATCGTTGCCAATGGCAACTCTGCCTTGATTAACAAACGGCTTTAAGTAAACGCATCTCTCGTTTTGTTGCTAATTGAATCGTCTTTTTTGGATACAATTAGAGGAGTAATTTCCTTGACTGTAGGTTAGGGACTAGACTTGTTGAATGCAGGGATGACAATTAGTTTCCGTTTCATAGTGGTGAAATTGTAGTCATATAAATATCTACATATGTTTTGCTGAATACAACAGACAAAGTCCATCTGTTTAATTTTGCTTTATTGCGTTTTTCCAAATTTCAAAACATGTAACTCCGAATTGTGTAACCATCTTAGTAGGGTCTTCTTTCAGAAGGACTGTATGACTTTCGCTTTTCTAGCTCATCGTCGACGTGTTGACGGTTCCTGCCGAAAGAGTGTCAAGCTTTAGATAATAATGCCGATGCTCGGGCTGTTACTTTAAATATGTCAAATGCGTTTGCTGGACTTCTTCACAAATTGAAGCGTTATGGTGTGTCGGGCTGATTTGTTTTTATTTTTCATTTGATTCAATATTTCCTATCAGATCGCGTAATTAATTTGTTTTGAACAGCAATTTTCTAGATCTTTATGCTTTAATACGAGTGTCCTCAGGGCTCTTTCTTTGTATTTAATCTGTTCCTTATTTTTATCATTGACCTTTCCAATGTCATCAGTTCCTGACTCGGTGTTTAGCTGATGACACAACTATTTACTCCTATCTTAGTATACAGTCAGATATGTTCGATAAAATGAATTTGATAGCTGATCTCGTAAATGACGTTCAACCTCTCGTTAAGTTAGGCACTGTTGTGGTAGGCTCCACCTAATTTGCATAGCGGAGTACCGACTATATAAATATGGTTGGTACCGGGAAGACAGGGAGGCGAATCAAGAGATCCAACTAGAGACTCTGCCCGACTGCGACTTAGTCAACACATTCTCCAGGAACGGTCTTCCCCGAAATATACAAAAGACTATATGTAAATATTGTGTACACTTTCTTGTTTCAATACATTTTATTCTAACTACATTTTGTGTTTGCATTATTATTCCATGCATTAGTCAAGTTTCAACAGGCACGAAATGGCATGTTACTTTAACGTATGGCAAAAGAAAGCTGCTCTCTTTTCATCATCTTGGTGAACCTTTCTTGCCTTCCATCAGCATGTCTGATGTTGACTGCTAGGAGTGTAACTCATTTGCGCCTTTTCGGTCCCATGTTTTCCACTGATGAAGTGGAAACATTATATTGAATCATTTGCCCGGTCTCTGCTGCTAGGAAAGTCGGTCCACTAAGATATATGCCAGTCATTCTTTCGTCAACATTAATAGAATAATGTCTGGCAAATACTGA